>CM060928.1:117645921-117888421 GCA_030765085.1 Allium cepa
TCCTTCTTTTGCTTGCTGGAGTTGGCATAATATTTTAAAATTAATATCCATATTACTTCCTCTGATACAGTGCAATCCATTAAAGAATCCTAATCTTCTATTTTGGTCTACTCATTGGGCTAAGCCTGGTATTATTATTCAAAGCCTAATGTCACATTCACAAAATATGCAAACTGGTATACCTTTGTTGGCAAGTGTAGATTCTTTTATCATAGAAGGATCAATTGAACTACCTTATTGCAGCTCAAGTCGTGTCAAGAAAATATGGAGTTCATTATCTTCTCAAGTTTTGCCAAATTCTAATCTGAAAGTTCTTTGGATAAGTAAAGGAAAGAAGCACTCAGTAGCATTAGTGTATAAAGCTCTGATAGTTAATAATAGTATAGGAACTTTTCCATTGGCTTCAAGAATATGGAGTGAAAACAGTCCTGCTAAGGAGAACTTGCTGTTGTGGAAAATAATGGCTAACGCATTAAACACAAAGGAAAAATTAGTATCTCTAGGTGTGATAAACAATGACGAGTGTGTGCTTTGTAATAACTGCCCTGAATCAAATACTCATTTATTCTTTGAATGCACTTATACATATCAGATTTGGAGCAAGCTTCTTGTTAATGGACATTTTCACAAAATTCAAGAGTTGAGTGGTTCAATATATATAAGGCTACGAGATGGAGAACACCTAATACTAGAATTCTATTAATTGTTTTGAAAGCTTTAGCATATGCTATTTGGAGAGAAAGTAATGATAGGATTTTTGCTATGAAGAAGGAACCAGCTGCTGCTATATATAATAGGATTCATAAGTGTGTTATGATAAGAATTTGTAGGTTAAAATGAGTTTGGTAGCTAAGATTTTGTTTTTTTGAAGTTCTATTCATGTTGTTTGCTAGCGTATACTGTTTGTTATGTTTTTGCAAGGTCAGCTTGTAACGTTAATTTTGCATGGTCAGGTTATGATGAAAAAAAAAAAAAAAATTACATTGTCAGGTCCGAATATGGAAATAATATGATGATACCAAATGTGTTTTGAAATTTATATCCTCCTAAGGTCATCACTTGATCAAGCCTCCACCTTCAACAAAGACCTCTCATCGGATATCATATGCCCGCTAACCGCAATTCTTCTAGTTTTTTTACACCACAACCCATTTCACTCATTTTCTATAGCTTAACAAAATGTGTTTGCTTTCCTTATGATCCAACTTATCATGTCTCTCATCTTCTAAATAAGCTGAACAACCAAACACTTTATGGAATCAAATACTCACATGCTTATCTATCCATGTCTTTTCAGGTATCTTCTTATCTATGTCAGTGGAAGGTGTTTGGTTGATGAGAAATACCATCATAGATATCGCTTCTTTCAAAATTGCTTTTCTTGATTAGCAGCCCTTTTTAAGCTTATAACTTCTCCTATAATATCCGATACATGTTCTTTGCCACTCCATAAAAATGTGACTCAACAGAAATAGAAAAATCTCTAAATACTTGCTCGGGCCTATAAACGTTAGTGAATCTTGTGACAAAAATTCATTACTATTTTCAACTTTGAGAACTTTCAAATGCTTATTTGATTGCTTCTCTACCGAAGTCTTCCACTTACAAAAGTAGGCAACTACTTCATCTATGACCCTTAAGAAATAGACTCATACTTTACGAGAAAAACCATCCACAAATAAGATGAAGTGGCTCCACCTAAACATGCAACTAGGGTGGGTACCCACACATAAGAATGAACAAACTCTATAAACTATATAGCTCTAGGTCTTCCAATATCAAATGTGACATGCTTCTTCTTTCCAAACAAACTCCACAAGAGCTTGTCTTCGACTGAGAATCACGATCAATCAACCCCCACTTCTTAGTACTTCAAGACTCTCCTCATCGACATGACCTAAATAAAGATGTCAAACTAAGTAGAATCTGAAACGCTAGAATCAATAGAAACTACTAACTCTCACATGATCGTCTCTCCATTGGGCACATTAATATCATCGACTCGCACCTCCTTTATCACAACCAAGAATCCATCGCTATTCTCAAATTCTCTCCATCTACTATTATCCTCATATCAAGTCTACTCAAAGCTCCAACTAACAATAAATTTCTACGCAGCATCGGAACATGTCTAACATCTATGATAGTCCTAACAACACCATCGAACATTCTAAACCTCACACTTTCGATGCCTACAACATGACACGATGTGCTATTCCCCATATGAACTGTTCCGCCATCAATCTTTCAATAACAGACAAAATAGCTTATATCTTGCATTATATAACAAGAGGCTCTAAAATCAATCACCCAACTTGTACTTTTTAAAGGTGGAATACTAGCTAAAAATAATGATGTATCAACATCGCTACTATCTACATCCAATCTAACTACCGCCGAAACTGAAGCTTTCTCATTCTTCTTTCTCTTCTTTCTAAGAGCTAGTAATTCCTATGTAAAATACCCCTTCTTCTTACGGTAATAAGAAACACCCTTTCTATGGCCCATGAAGTGGGACCTATGAATATTTCTCCTACCTCCAATGTGCTTCTGGTTATTATCTCTTCTTCTAACCGAATCAAATTTTTGTTGAAGAATATTGTCGTTAGTCTTCACCATCCATGTCCCAGAAACTCATTTTCTAGCAAATTTGGTGACGTCATAATTTTTTGTACTAATACTAGAAGAATTCGCTATTTATAACTAATCTAGAACAAGGCGGCTAGTTTTGATACCAATCTATTGTGCGAAATTTTAATTAATTTGCACTAACGCCAAACCAGTGTGGAATGTTAGGCATACGCGCAGAAGCAACCAAAAGGATCTAGATTGTCGATTAATTATCAACCGCTAATTCAATGAACAATAATCACCAAATAAAGAAAAATAGAAGAGTAGAGAACATAAAAATTTAACGTGGTTTGACCACGTGCATAAACCCAACACCTATCTTTTATTTTATTGAAGAAAGAGAGTGCAAGCGAGAGAATACAAAATTGTAGATGACAAAGTGGAAGACTAACCTATGATTACAAATTGAATAATCAATTTTTCCAAAGACTAGTTTGCACTCAAAACCGCTAATTTGATTTGACTGCAAAAATTAGGGTTTACTTAAGAAAAGGATAATGGTGGATGCTCTCTCACAAACAAATATTAAGATAAACTTCCTTCATTCAAATAGACTTAAGAATGGTGGAATTACTTAGAGTTTAAGTAAATTAATTGTCCAATTATCTTGAAACCTTTCCAAATATCCATGATTTGATTTCAATGTAAATAAGTAATAGTGATCTTGGTTTCCATAATTTTTCTTGCTTAAATTAATCTCCGCCGACAATCTTTTCTTTTTTATATTATAAAATCAATTAATACACAGATGGACTTCTTTCCTCATTTATACTGTAACAACCCTAGATTTTTGCATATAATTTAAATTTGACTTTGTATTATTTTGAAATTATTTTAAACTTGTTTTATTTCAAACATTTCATTGTTAAATATAAATTTTGATTATCATATGAATTATAATTTCAAACTGGTATAAATTGAATATTTTCCTGAAAAATGGATTTGTGGTCAAAACTGGTCAAACTTTGACTTTTAAATTTTAAATTTAAATATTTAAATTCTTTAATTTTACCTTTTATTATGAAAATAGATTTAATATTATGAATACTACTTTTCGTTTCGTTGAAATTGGATTTAAACTGTGAAAGTTATACCCTTTACAATATTGTGTGTATATAGGGATATTTAACAATATTCTTTGTTTTAATTTATACAAATGATATTTTTACTTGATATATATTATTCTAATTTGTATATTTGTGTCATATTATGTATATTTTGACTTTTAAATATTTTCAAAGTGATTATAAAAAATTTCTAAAGCTTATTGAATTTATTCCAAATTTTTAAAGCCTAGTTTGCAATTTAAAGCCATTTTCTTAATTTAAATTGTATTTAATTAAAATTTATTCATTTATTTTTGTGAATGCATTTTGATTTTATGTTCTTATCTTTATTTATAAATATTTTTCAAGTACATAATAATTTTTCAAAGTTTGTTCCATTTATTTTCAAATTTGCTAGACTAGTTTACATTTTTCTTTGTTATTTTCTTAATTTAATTATATATATTTAATATTTATTTATTTATTTTGTTTATTTACTAAATTTTCGTATTATTATCTGAATTTATATATATATTTCAGTTATATAAAATTTAAAAAGAAATAAGAAAAATTTGAAGAGTTTGAAACCTTTTGTATGCTTTGTCTTTTCGTATTACACCTTTTCAATTTCCAACCAACATTTGCTTTTATTTTGCCGACCTTTTTCTCATTGCTTCAGCCATTTCTCTCCTTCATTTTCATGTGAGAAAACATTTCTCATCTCACAAAAAAATTACACGGCCATGACTTCAAGTGTTTGGGGTAAAGTTCTTCCTTCTTTTCTTTGTTTTTTTTCTAGTTTTCTACCTTGATTTTGCATTTGTTCTTCACTTTGTAGATCAGCTCCTCCTTCCTCCAGCCCTTGGCTGACCTCCACCACCTCCCATGTCGTTCACCAACCTCTCCAGATCACCTCCTCCCCAGGTCGACCATCACCAAGGCTTGAACATCCACCAAAAGTTCACAAAACCATTCACATGCATGCAAACCGAGCTACCAATGTTTCAATCACCTACCCCAACCTTCAACCACCATTAGCCGCCACTTCCACCACCACCACCAGCCCGGATCTGACCACCACCCTCTGCCACATCATCACCACCACCTGGACCTCTGACCATACCCCTAGAGCCTCTGGCCGAACCATATATAACATAGAAATGTTGATATTTGCCATGTATTTGCCTTGTAGTGATTCTATGTTACACCTATACTTCTCCACACCATCAACCAGGCTAGCCCGACCCTATAGGGAGCCAAACCAGACCTTAATCCATGCCTTGGCTGTGCTATTTCAGTTCATAACTGAAATATGTGAAGTTGCGAACAAGTGCAAAGCATTTTTCTTTGTTTTAGGCTTTGATTCCTAGTGTTGTTTAGTGTAATTTAGCTTTGAAAACTTATGTATTTTGAATTGTTTTGTTTATATGTATACAAGGCAATTATATTTGGATCTCCACTCTCAAATCGTATTCGAGTTGTTGTGCCTTCGTAGAGTCTATGTTGTGTGCTTGGACGGCTATCTCTAGCTTTGAACAAGTGAGTAAATCTCACCAGACTAATATGTACTTTTATAGTCGATAAATGGACATCATTTGAATCTGTAACTTATATCATCTTGTTATAACTGCTATATTATTATCACATGATGTTTACACCTATTATTACATCTGTTATATCATATGTTACTGTTATTTCATGCTATTTCAGTTATTTATATCAGTTATCACCATTGCAAGTTCCCTGTAGACTAGAATCACTATGGGTTGAAATGATACATACCCGAGCGGACTTTAAGGGAAAATCGTTATGGGTTGAAATGATAGGCCTGAGCGGTTTTCAAAATAATTCATTTTATTTGGGACTGCGGGTTTGAAATGATAGAACCTGGGTTTTCTTTGTAAACTGCGGATTGAAATGATATACATCCGTATCACTTGACCTAGGCTAGAAAACTATATACAGACCCGTGGGTTATAAATTATTTTCTGAAATGTTTTAAAATTATTTTTAAAAGTAAAAGTATAATATTTTGAATTAAAATGAATAAAATGATTTAAAAAAAGTGATTTTTGAATAAATGAAAATGTGAATAAATGAATGTTTTAAGTCAAAATTCTGAGTATAACTTATTGTGGGAAATTTTGAGCTTTTGTTAAAAATGACAATTTTATTAAGTAAAATAAATAGAAATAAGTTATAATTTGGTAATTTAAAACTTAATGGTTAAGTAATAAAATTAATTAAAGAAATGGGATTTAATACTTTAATTTAAACAAGAAATTATGTTAAAATTTGATTTTTGGATGAAATTTAACTTTATAAAAATCATAAAAATAAGACTATTGAAATGATGATTTTAAAATGCGAAATTTTATGATTTTATAAGTTAAATGGTTTAAATTAAAACTAATTGTTGGTGAAATTTGCATTGAAGCCTTGAATTTGATTTAACAGCATTTTTGAAATGTAATGTAAGGGTATTACAGCATTTTGTAAATGCTGTAATTGTTTTAAATGAACTAAAAAATTAAATTGAAATAAAGGCTATTATAGCACTTTGTAAATGTTATAGTGGATAAACTTAACATTTAAGTTTATTTGAAATTTAAAGGAAATCTATTACAACACTTAAACGCAGTCTTTTATCAAATGAACTGTTTTAAACTATAACTTTACGTAGCATTTTAGTGCTACAGAAACTATATTTTTGTTGTTTTAATAACTTTTATAAAAAAATAATCTTTGGAAAATGATAAAATTTTGGAAATTAAATGTTAAATTTCTAAAGATAATGAAGAGACATTTATATGGCTTTAAATGGAAGGATTTAAGTTTTGGAAATTTAATATTTAATTAATAAATATAAGGAATTGACTTTAAATGATTTAAATGGAGAGACTTAATTTTTGATATAAAATCTTTTGAAACGTAAGTTTGTAATGGTAATTAATTCCTATATAAAATGAAGGGATTTAAAAGTTATTTAAATGAATAAAAATGAATGATGTTTTGAATAATCTTTTGACATTTTGATATTTTGGAAGGATATTTGATTTCTGATTTATTTAATTTATTTGATAAATGAATATTTGAAGTATATATTATTTGAGTTTATTTAAATGATATTGGATTTATGAAAGGTGGGATATTCAAACCTTGAAATATACTAAAGATTGAATATTGTATATTGTGGATTAAACCTATATTTGAATTTGATAAGATTTGAAATGGTTTGTTAGTAAACTGAATTTGAATTGAAAATGATGGTTTGAATTAGATTAAATTGAAATTTAAATTTGGGTTTAACTTAATAAATTTGTAAATGTATAGAATTAAAGGATGATTGCAAATGTATGATTTCAAAATATTCTGATTTTTAAAGTGTAATGATTTCAATGTTTTGGTTTCGAAAGAGTTATAACTTTGAAAGTATATACTATTTTGAAAAGTGAATATATGTTTGGAATGGAAATGATATTGTTTTTGAAATAAATATAGTTTTGAAATAAAAATGATTTTGGGTTTTCGAAGTATAAACTATCTTTGAAATGATATTTTGATATTAAAATGATTAGTCGTGAAGTTTTGAACGGATATGATATTTCGATATATTGAAATGATTTGAAAAGGAAGTTTTGAAAGGATATGTTATTTTGATATATTGAAATGGTTTGGAAATGATTTAATCTTTATTTTGATAAAGATTTGGATTTGAAATGGTATTTTAATTCGAAGTATAAAATATTATATTTTAAAATTATAACCATGGGTTATAATAACGATTGATTGTTAAAGAGACCGGATCGGATATATAGCATACTCTCTGTCGATACCGAAAACCACTTTAACAACTGTGTACGCGGTGGAGATTCCATAATGAAGTAGGATGGTGGCGACGTTCTTGAGGTATATTACGTGGACCCAACTCCCGTGAGTTGGCATAAGGTGGCTAAACAGGAGCGATCTCAGGCCAAGTGAGATCATTCCTCCGATCGGACATATTCCTTCGATACTATACTCTTACTTGTGATTGATTAGATGGCCATCCTCCGATTTTGATATGAAAGTGTGTTCCGAGGTGGACGTATGTGGCTGCGGCGTTACCACCAGCCCGTGTGCGTAATTGGTATATCTACCCTGGCATTGTCTTGTGTGCCGTGTCACCTACCATACCGAGCCTTTACTACGAGTTTGTTTTTCTCCCGTAGCCCATGTGGTATCCTCTGACAGTCACCCGGAGTGGAGATGGCATGATATTGGATGGACTACTGGGAATATTATGTGTGAAGGGTGATATGGGTAGCCCGGAACGCTATTTAAAAGTAAGTTTATTTTACTATAGACATTATTATAATAGCGCAATATTACTATATAGTAAATAGTTTAACGGATCCTTAGAGGATGGACGGTCTCAGACATCCTTTAAGTTACTTGTACCTTATTACAGATCAGTTGAGTTGGTTTACATTATATAAGTATATATTGTCCTGACTCGAGTGTTTGTATTTTTATTTACGCTCGAGTCAGCCTGAGTTATTCACAGATTTGGATTCCACTTTCTGGAGATTGGAATCACTGGAGATTATCTGCTTATCTAGTTTTATCTATTCCAATTCTGTTGTTCTATTCAGCTTGCACTTGGTTATCATCTTAAGACTTCTGTTGTACTTTATTTAGTCTGTTGTATTTTATTTAATTCTGATATATTTATATAGTAGCTTCATAAACTACTATTTCTTTTACTTCCGCTGCATTATTAAATACTCTGTGTCCGTGATCTGTGATTATTATTTACTGTATGTTCTGATATTTGCCAAATTTTATTTACAACGCGGTATTTTGAGCAATTCAAGTCCGACATGTGCGGATGCGAATGGTTGAAAATATCGGGTTGTTACATATACATCCACTAACTATTTAATTGATTGACTAAATAATTAGTATCCTTCCAAGATAAAGTATCCTCTAATAAATTTCCTTTTACTCTTTCCACATATAACATAATGATTGATAAGATCAATTGGCTAAATTCTTTACTTTTTTGGCAAATATTTGAATCGTCCAAATTTAACACATAGTTCATTCAGATCTATATGGATACCATTCCTCATTTGTCTTTTTACACAATCCAAATATGAAAGTAATTTATGTTTATATCTTTCATCTCTAACATGTAAATTAAATTCATGACATGAAATGGATGGTGGTGACTATAACTTTACAATAATGCCTATATTGGACTTCAGAAACAATGGTTGCGACATTTTTTCGCTTTTTAACCTCTTGCACAACATATGTTACTTTGATGATGTGGTAGCGTACCTGCTTTAATTTATTTTTCCATTTTAGTTTTCATTGATTTTTATTGATTGTACTTTGGTAGCTTGCTAGATAGAGTTTGTATTTGAACCTTGGTTTTCCATAATACTTAATTAAACTGGAATGGTATGTGTTTTCGTAATTGAATAATGAATTCATACTTTAAAGTTTTAACTTCAAAATTTATTGAAGATCTCATAAAATTGTGTGGATATCTTACTTTTAACTTCAAATCAAGTAGAATATGCATTAGTAGAAAGTGAACTCATACATTTAATTTCAAGTTTTATTACTAAATTGAGCACTCATTCAATTTTTAAGTAGTTGGGCATACCATACTCAAATGATATGGAAGTGTACCGACTTGAATTAATGGTGAAATTTTTTTCCATTTAAGACTTCAATAATTATTTGGTAGGTATTTGTTGATGCATTATTTATACATGTATGTATGGTTGATTTGAACATGTATTCGACAAAGCTTATTGAAGTTAAGAAGGTACTTGCAGTGTTGATGAACTAGTTTTCCTACAACTCGGGCCAATAGAAAGAAGTGTATTTGCTTTTAGATTTCTTTGATGTAATATTTGGTTACTTGTAACGATCCGGTATTTTCAACCATTTGCATCCGCACATGTCGGACTTGAATTGCTCAAAATATTGGATTGTTAATTTTTTTTATTTGGCAAAACCAAAATATACAGTAGATAAATAAATCACAGAATCATAGACATAGAGTATTACAATAATAAACAACAGAAACAAATGAATAGTAGTTCGTGAAGCTACTATATATAACAGAGTTAAAGCAAGATACAACAGAAGTCTCGAATACCATAGTCAAATAACAAAATCTGAATACATCACTTGAATCAACTGAATGACTGAAAGCTAAATTGATAGTTGGATCTCCAAGCGAAGCTCCAAACTCCAAAGGTGGGTCTCAAATGCTGTATCACCAACTCTGATCCGAGCGTAAAGCAAAACACAAACACTCGAGTCAGGATTAACATTCTTATATCAATAAATCCAACTCAAGTGAAATATCAACTGAAATACAAGTAACTCAAAGGATGTTTGGGATAACCATCCTCTAAGAATCCGCGGAACTACCTACTATGTAGAAATATACGCTATTAATAACCAAACGTCATTATAACACAAATTGTCATATTAAAATAATTTATACTTCAAAACTAAAATATCATTTCCATTTGAAATATATCTATTTCCAAATTTTAGCACTTTCAAAGTTGCAACACTTTCGAAACCAAAACACTTTGAAATTGTAATTATTTGGAAAACCATAACTTTGAAATCATAACTTCCACCACTTAAACCATTCAGATATTAATAATAGTATATAAAATAAAATAGTTTAAAAATAAAATAGTTTATGTTAAAATAATTAGTATATTAAAATAGTTCATATTAAAATAGTATATATATATATATATATATTAAATACTTTATAAAGTAAGATATTTATAATTTCCTCAAATTTCACAAATCGATTCAAATCAACTCGAATTCTAAATTCAAATTTAATTCAATCTCAATTCATCAATTTCAATTCAATTCAGTTTTTAAATAAACAAATACAAATTATATCAATTTCAAATATAGATTTGAACCACAAAATAAACCATTTATATTCAACATATTTCAAAGCTTTAAATATTCAACATTTTCAAAGCTGAATTTAACAGTTTCATATAGATCTTGATTTAACTTCATTATTATTTAGTCTTGAAATATTCACTTAATAAATTCAATGTTATTTAAATAGCCTTAAATTACATTTTACTAAATATTTCCTTCAATTTATTTAAACGTGAAATATTTATTAAATTACTTAAATCAAAATCAAGTTATAAAATCATATCTTTAAATTTCAAATTCAATGAGTTTCAAATCAATTTAATTAAATAAAATTCTTAATTAAATACAGTTTCAAATAAATTCAAATTTATCTTCCAAACCTTAACTTATTCAAATTATTAAAAAAAATTATTTTTAAAATAAAATTCTAAATAAATACGTATATATATTATATATAAATTAAATCAAGCTTCATTAAATTAAAGCTTATTATTAAATCTACTTTATATTAAAACTTATTTACATATAAAATGTTTTCAATATTAAGTAAAACTATATATATTTCCTTTCAAAACCATAGAGATCATTTTCAAAATATTTATACATAGACCAACGGTGTCTGTATATAGTTTTTTATCCTATGGTTAAGTGATACGGATATTTATCATTTCAATCCGTAGTTTAAATATATACGGGTATATATCATTTCAACCCGCAATCCCAAATTCAATTTAAATGAAAATCGCTTGGGTTTATCATTTCAACCCATAACGATCGGGTATGTATCATTTCAACCCATAGGGAATTCGAAACTAACATGGAACTTGCAGAGTGAGAACATATATGATAAAATATAACATATAACAATAGGCATATATCATCAGTGATTACATAAAATATAAACAACGGGATATGGTGTCATATCCCACAAGTGAACAGTTATAGATAATAGCATATATATAACAATCTAAATAACTAACAATAGCATATTTCAATTTTCGTTTCAATTGAAATCAAATTTAATAAATATAAGAACATTAATCGTGAGTGATTGCTCACCTTTCGAGGCTAGAGGAAAACGAGAACGAGACGAGTTACGAATCCAAACATGAATTCCAAAGTAAAACTGGATTGGCACTAATTTGACAAACAAGCTGATAAATCGAAATTAATGAAGACAATCAAATCAGTTTGGTATAAACTGAAACAAATATATATTATCTACATATTTTCAAAAATTAATTTTTAAAAAATATACTTAAAATAATATATATATATATATATATATATAATTCAAGTAAATCTTTAAACATAATAATATGAAAAGATTAAAGTTATCACAACATCATACAAATTTATTACTGTCTACAAAAAAAAAATTTGATAAAATAATACAAATAAGACCAATATACTTGTATAAAAATACAAGTAGACTGACAGTTGTATTTATCTTTTTTATAAAACCAATATAATACTAATATATAACTTATATCCCTTTAAACAGTGCAATATGATACTTTTAATAATATAATATACGGTAAATATATATACTGCTCACACACATGCTATACAACTTATATAGTCAAACTATATATAGTACAAGTATAGACCTGTACTATTTTATAAATATAAATATATACTGTAAAATCTTGAAGCACGGCTAAAATATATATATATATACATAGGGGTTTTTAGGCTCAAGGAAAAAGTTAGAGAAAAATTTAGTCTCAAGGACAAGAAGTTTGTTTTTTAGGCCGAAAGACACTTTTTAGTGTAAATCACAGAATGATAGTTGTAACTATCATTTTCAATTTACATAAAAAAGTGTCCTTCAGACTAAAATACAAATTTGTCGTCTCTGAGACTAATTTTTTTTTATCACTTCTTCCTTATGCCTATTTACCTTATATATATATATATATATATATATATATATATATATATATATATAAAACTCACTAAAATATAAAATTTATATAAAATTCCTTGTATATAAAATATAACTAACTTTCATATGAATATATATACTTATACAAATAAACCCAAACGCTTAATACATATGCAACCTATCGTATATAATAGAATATATAATTCCCGCATTTCATATAAACAAGAAAAACTGTTATAAAATAAGTCGATGTAAACTATTTATGCTTATATACAACCGAAAAAATATACAATCTTAGTTTAGTTTTATAAATAACAAAACATATACATATCTATATATTTTGAAATCCATGCATATGTACATGTATATATGGTCAACACATACACATATCTTCTCTTTTCCTTCAAATATACACACCTTTATATATCTATATATAAGATAAAATAATAAAATATACACACTTTTATAAACCAACGCATATATACACGGTCAACGCATGTATAAACTAAACCATATAAACCAACTATGTATATATATATATATATATATATATATATATATATATATATATAAAGATAAAAAATAATAAAAAACAATATACAACTTATGAATATATAAATGCTGACTGGAAAGGTATAAGATGGAGGCAAGGATGGAGGCTACGGCCAACGTGCATGTAGAGGAAGATGGCTGATATCGGTTGAAGGGAGGGAGGCAGTGAGCGGTGGTCCGGTCATATGGAGATGGTTGAGTGGTTCTCAAGCAACAGAAAAGAGACAACGAGAAGAAAATATAACTTTATTTTCTCAGTAACAAGAACAGCAAGGCAACTTTGTAAATATACGAGCTTTTGAGAAAAAAATGAGAATGCTTTACACATACTTTCTTCCATGTAGCTGTGATGGTCGAGCAATGGTGAGAGTTGGAGGGCTGCATGGACGTGAGGTCTGCTTACGTGAAGGAGGTGGCAGGGTGGATTGATGAGGAAGGAGATTCGCATATGAATTTGAGAGGAGGGGAGGAAGATAACAGGCAAATGTAGCTTCACGCACACAAAGGAAGGCAGCAGGCTCAACAAAATGAACAGAGAAAGAGAATGAGAGAAACTTTGCAAATAAAAACGGAATGGAAAAAAACGAAGTTATAAAAGCAGAAGGAAGTGAACCGTTTAAAAAAGTAAATGAATACAGATGGTATGCCAATTTTATACGTTTAGAATTTTGAAACGGCGGACGGCTGAATTCTAGGAAGTAATAAACGTTAAAATGAAGGCTAGTGGCTATCTTATCCAGCCGTTTGAAATTTGAATGGACACAACTATCAAATGGTTGAAATGTGGCTATCTGTTCGTGGTTTTTGTTACGTAACGGACATCAAATACAAGGATGAATATACTGTGGAAATCAGCATGACGAGACGATCAAATGGTATACAAATATGAGTGGTATGATCATCCTATCAAAAGTCAATAAACGGTACCGAAAATGCTGCAAATCTACCAGAAATAAGGTAAATGGATCATTTGCAGTCAAAATTTGAAAAAAACGAAATATGACGTCTCACTCAGAAGATGATTTACAAATTTATTGTATAAAAATATTCGGGTTTGGAAAACATTTTGTTTCATCAAATATTAACTGATTTAAATTGAAGTAAAATTACACAATAAAATAAACTTCAATATTATCAGATGAAAATTTACCAGTTGCTATGTTAAAATAAATGTATTTCAAATATCAAATTTTTATTTCCAAATATTATTATTTAAAATTTCACAAAATTCAATTAATTACGTTATTAAAACCAATTAAAATTTTCGGATCGTTACATTACCAATGTACGCAATCATTCATCCAAAATAAGTTTAATTTTCTCGGTAAGCAAGCACAGACATATAAGTTGTCATTTATTATTCATGGTATCGATTGTGTATGTCAAATTATATCTCTTTTTCTCTTAATAATGTAATTTTTTTTATTCCACATGGATCCAATCAATATAATTTTATAAATTTACAATGAGCTCCATCTTGTAGGTGAAAAGATTGGATTCTGTAACCTAAAATTTGTTTTCTTACTTCATAACTACATTAAGACCAACATATTTGCCTTCCTGCACTTGTTTCAAACCATCCAATAGTTTCTTAGTATATACTACTATTAGACTATATTATATCTACCTTGTGAATTTTATTCGAGAGAATATTTTGTGTGAACATTGATCTTCACGTGCACAAATTTCATAAGTTTGTAAACAAGTTTATATGTGAGGTATGTGCTTGAATTTCATATGGCTACACAATCTTTCAAGCATCTTCACATTTCAAAGAAAAATGTTAGCTCTCTTTTTTACATTCTTAATTATTTTTACTGTATAGTTCTTTATGGGTATCCAAATTTCACTTTTTAATATTTAAAGTCATAATTTATAAAGCATGAATAATTATTGGCCTATACAATAACACTTTATATCCATCCTATTGTCAATTTTGTCGTTCTTAACATGCTCTCAAAACAGTTTCCCATCAAGAAAAACATTCAACTACTACATAACCAATACACATTCAAAATCATATGATAGGTATCCATAATTTTTTAATTATTAGTTGTAAATAAAAACTTTAGGATATACGTACATATGGATGTATTACTATATTACTACAAATTGCTTTTATATTTTTACATAAAAAGTATGTTAATCCTACGAGTGCTCTCCACCTTCAGAGGATCACTCACTTTAATCACTTTAATCAAAAAAAGTACACATTCCAGCATTTTGTATTCTAATTTGGCTCC
This sequence comes from Allium cepa, assembly GCA_030765085.1. Lineage (NCBI taxonomy): Eukaryota > Viridiplantae > Streptophyta > Magnoliopsida > Asparagales > Amaryllidaceae > Allium > Allium cepa. The sequence continues at coordinate 117,661,206 of CM060928.1, forward strand.
ATGCCGCCTGCATAAGTTCTTTAGTGGTTTGTGTATATGTGCATGTGTTTATATGTGTGTGTTTACACACATAGATACGATACACACACACACACTATATATATATATATATATATATATATATATATATATATATATGTATATGGACCCGCCACGCCTGCTTTTTGCTACAACTCATTCCACACCTTTACTTTTATTAGTGCTACTATAACGGCCCGTATTTTACGTATCGGATGATCGCAAAATATTATTATTCAATTCATATGAGATCGTATGACTCTATAGTTTGGAAAATGACTACTAAGTATATTTTTCATCCTTATAATTTTTATCAGACAGCTTTGACTCTGAAAATCTTAAAGAGACTGTAAATTTTGATAGGAGTAGAATTGGGGTCTGAAACCATTTCCACTAGATCGGGATGATGGTTTCTCTTTTCATAAAGTGGTCATAATAAGAAAAGAAAAACTTATCATTTATGAGATATGACCATTTCAAGTTTGGACTACCGTTGGCTATATTAGTGGGTAATTGGTTAAGCCCACACATAAACTCACTGACCCCTTTTGGAATTTGTGCCTAGTAGGGGATGATGGGATAGATCTAATCACTTTCCCACTTCCCAAAGTAAATCCAAACCTCCATTAACTCATTTTCCATCAAAAAGCTCCTCTTTTATATATTTAATTAGCTTAAATCATCATTGGAGAGTAATTAGCATGGAGGAAATCTTAGACCCACTATTTTGCTTCCTTGGGATTCATGATTTGGTTGTTCACTTCAGATTTAGGGATAAACTTGGATAATTTTGATGCTAGGTGGGTGATTATGCATCTCTCATTTCTATACAAGCAGATTTGGTTAAAATGATGATTTTAAAATAATTTTGATGTTAAATTTTTTTTACAAACTTAGATCTAACTTTAACAAAATGTTTAGGCCGAATTAAAAAAAGAAGTTAGCAATGTATTTAATTTGTTTTGCACCCTTTTTCTAATCACGTAGTCGTTTTAGTATAAAACTAGATCTAGGTAGTATTATGTTCTTAAATCATGTTTGAAAGAATTGGATATGTTTCTGAATGCTAGTGAATGGTATGGTATGATGTTTGCCTTATATCAATTGTTTTAAAATGTTTGTTAATGGTTTTAGATAATTAGGGAAGTGCTATGTAGATCGGTGCAAATAGCGTCGAAGTGGTCAAAATGTTATGGAATTTAATATGATGGGCTAGAAGTTTTGGGGAGGTTGATTTGAAAATTTCAAGTGGTTTGGAGTTGATTTAATGGTTGAAAATCGGGTTGGGAAAGTGGAATGGAGTCTAATGAGATGGTTGGCTCCATCGGATGGGAGATTGTTTGTTACCGATATTGATGGATTATAAGATGAAGCACTACAAGTATGCCATCATTCTAGATTACATCTCATGATAGAATTAGGGATATCCCCTAGAGGCCGTTATGTAATTTTATACATATCAAATATGATGACCAATCTTGTTCGAAACAAAATGTGTTTTCTTTCTATTATATACTTGATATAACGAGTTATGTTAATTAATTTAATTAAAAGTGTATTTCATAAATGGTGTGTTTTACGATAATTGTTACAAGGTGTTGTAACTACGAGTAAATTATCATAATGAAATTAAAACATACTGTTCTAGATATTCCTAGTCAAGATGTATCGAGATTGAATATCGATAAACCATTTAAGAGTAGAGTATGTAACGCTGTCCAAATGTTAGGTAGTGTATTACTCATGAATACTAGAAGCACTATGGGATTACATACTTGTTGATGCCAAAAGTGGCACAACGCTCGAAAACCTGTTGAAAAGTGGAGATCTAGCAAATACTAAAAGAAAACTAAAGAACACACGTATATTTTTATAATGGTTCAACAATTTTTGCCTACGTGCACTGTAGTTTATTGATTATTTGATTAAGAGTCGTTAGTACAACTTGACAATTTCTTAAATCCTAGAACATTCAACATTGTATGCCTTCGTGACTACAGAGAAGAGTGGTAGGAGCTAAAGAAAATAAAAGAGCCAAAAGTCCTATTTCAATACCCATAAGGTCTGTATTTATAGGGGAATTCACTGGTAGAATCGAAAGCCCACGTGATATGAAGTCTAGATCAAGTCCAAAGGCATAGAAGGGAAAAAGTAGGCCCAATTAGTAGTAGAACCTCTCGGTACCGATAGTTTTTTTTTAGTGAATCTTCCCTCTTTCTTTCATATTGCTTCCAACCTACGGTCTGCTACATTCCAAATACTTTTCCTTGAAGATTGAGTTGTTTCTGAGAACCTTCTTCATATGGCTTGTCTTTTCCTGATTTCTTCTCATGGATCCCTAGAATTGCTTGTTTATTCTTGAAGGAAAGCACTCCATGACTATCACTTGGCGTAGTGCTTCAAGTACAAGTGGTTTAGAAGGTCCAAAGTGGAGCAAAAAGCTTTTGGTACTGAGTGGTTCCTCTCGGTATCGAGTGGTCCATTCTACCCCTTTGCCTTTGCAATTTGTTGAATATGCTTTTATGGCCCTTCTAAACACATTTCCAAATTCGTGAATCGCTTTGTCTTCATCTTGACGATCTAACTCTAGTGAAAATCAGCTTGGTCAAAAATTTGGTTAACACTTGCCCCAAGAGTACACTTTCATTAAGAACAAAGCGTGCTTTGGAACAAGACAAGTATTGACCCGCTATCTCCCAGTTTCGGCTGGTCTTGAATTGCTATGAAGTGTTGCCTTTATCCGATAGATATTCCTTTAACTTCTTTGCATAGCCGAAATTCCATTCTTCGTGGTAAAGACAAGAACTACACTAGGGAGATTGTCACATGCCTTAACTTAGCTGTGTATTCCCTTTTCCTAGCTTTTTCTCAAATTTTCACCTAAAAATTCCTATTAGTGCCGAGAGAAAGCTATCGATACCGAGCACTTTCTTCATTTGTCAAGTATTAGTTATACTCGATACTTAGAAAAAATTTATTATTTTACACTTTGATGGGTACTCTACGCTTTCCTTTCAATGCTGAATTGAACCCTACTTACTCTATTTGCCTCCAAATTGCTTGTCGTCGTCACTTCTAGATCGCCGCTTCTACCTATTGCCGACTTCATCCATCGTCGCTGTTCTTCCCAAGAGGATTCGGACCTGAACCTTTATCGATTTTAAGCATCTATCCAAATTTTACGATGGGTTGTCATGTCTAGAAGTCATCTTAACGGTGTCGTGATGGCGTGTCATTGGCCGTGATAGGGTCGTCATCTTTGGTGAGGAATGTTCATGCAACTTTCAACAAGTAATTGGTAGGAGTGATTCCCAAACTTCTCCTAACTAGTCTCGGGTTCGACTTGATATGCATTCAGGTTCTACTTAACCCATGCTTGGGAGAAGGAACCAAACACTATAACCTAGGTTTTGCACTGCAAAGTCCTCTTGGTCTATGTAGACCAACACTTGACCGATTAGCTACCGTTATTCATATGTCAATGGATTGTTCTTTTTAGAATAACGATCGTATTGGTCAGGCTAAAAAAATTTAACGACTCCATGGCTCGACATTTATATTATCTAGATACCCTCATTGCATAGCATTCTCCATCGTTGCACTTCCGGCCTTCCTGTAAAAGAAAGCTTCTGCTTCGCTACGGATGGTGATTACATTCGATTATCTAATAATAACGAGTAAGATCTTATGCATCGTTTCGACGTGCGGCATGGCCCGTTTTTCTAGCACAAGCGACTTATCTACACAGGATGGTCTGTTCATCGTGTACATGACATAAGACTCTACCTAAATAGATTAACACTTTCACTTGCCCTGTTCAATGCTCAAAATACGACTGGCTAACACGCGTCAACATCCTCTGGATTTCAGAGTTGGTCGCACGGGTTTAACATTCGAAATAAAACATACATGACCGTGTTAAACACTAGTTTTCCTGCCTAAAATGACTCATCGATCTCCACGTCTTCGGATCGGTGTTGGGATATCTACTCCTTCCAAAGTCAAGTCCTCCATAGCTCTGGCTTCACCATCCATACCTGCCAAGCCCGGTCGTTCAATTATTGCTGAGTTAAAATGCATGGTTGTACTGGCGGGCCTATTCAAAATCAACCTCCTCCTTAAATGATTATGTCAAACTAAGGATCTTGAATGACCTGCTAGAACAAAGGCCTATAATACTTACTCCATAGATGCACCAAAACATATATTGCCAACATGGGATTCTTGAAAGCGACATACTTCTCCCAACATAGGGTGACCGAGCACACAGCCCTCTATTGGGATACACGGCATGTAACCAATATATGTGTCCAAGCAGGGTTCTCCCGCCTTTCAATCCTTTTTTGCGCATGATTCTTGAAGAGCTTGGGCCGGCTCCATCCCAAGTTCACCCTAATGGGTATGCTCTCTTGAGCTCCTTGTCTATGCTCTTCATGATTTGATTTCAACGGCCTATGCACTTCAACGAGTTAACTTATCTCTTGCACTTCCAGCAAAGGCACCACTCACCATCTTATATGATCATCGAGTCCCGGTGCTGGTGCAAGGTCATCAAAAAGCTTCACAACAAACGTTCTTATTTCAAGAATGAATACTTCTTTGTTTGGTACTAGTATGGCTTCAATGGGTATTGGATTTTTGAAAATAAGATCCCTTCCTCTTTACTCTTGCAATACTTGGATTCATTCCATCAAAATACTTAACCTATTGTCCTCTTCTTTGCATATATTCCTGCTCGAGGTGTTCGTGACGAACACGTTGATATTTTAACAGCTCTCAGAAGGAGTTCAGCTTCTAGCATCGCACCATTACATACCTCTTGAATAATGAAAACCTCTGACGATGTGGTCTTCTGCTCCTTAATAGGTTTGTTGTTCCTGAATCACCTCCACCAAGTGGTTCTGAGTGCTTTTCTGAACTTTCGCCCACACTCGCAGCTCCGATAAGAATCTTCAAGGAAAAGTTGAAGGTCCGTTAGGTTCAGCACATGCTGAAGAGCCCATTGAAAGGGGAACAGAAGAACTAGTTGTAGGCGAGACCCCGAGAGGAGAGGATGAAGGGGCAAGGATGCCATCGATCCTGGAGGAGAGCGAAAGTGTTGGAAGGAGAGAAGGAAAAAAGGAGACGAGGGACAAGGAACGCGTAGGAGGAGAAGAAAGCTCCGATAACAGCGATAGTTACTACAGTGCTAGTGTAGAAGGAGATGAATCATTTGGCGGGACATCTCCTGAGAGCCCTAAACTTTTTGCCTTGGCCCATTCTAAGTGCACCATTGTTGAATCTTCTGAAAACTCTAAAGAAACGGGTGTATTGTCTATAGGCAAAGCGATCCCTTCAGCTCGATCCTTTGGACATATTTTTGCCAACTTAAGCAATTTTGATGTCGCCATTAGCGATCTCCTTGTTGAGGGTTCTCTAAACTTCAGCTTCTCCCCCGGGGGTATCTTAGATGCAGGTGGCGAGATACCATCTTTATTTCCATGCGAACACGATTTGTAGAGTAGTTAAGGGGTCGTTAGCACTCTACACTTCACTAGGATCATGAACACACATCCTTGCATTCACTTATACTCTGAAATTTAAATTATTATATTATCTTTCTTTATGTTTCAGGTTCCATAGCCAAGATAGATATCGAAAGCTCCAACACAATGTGAATGGGTTTAGATGGCGAATCACTGATCCATATCCACCTCGTTCCAGCTACTAGGTGCCTCGTGAGATTGACGAGGAGAGGTTTAAAAGGAAGGAGTGAGAAGCGGAGGAGGATCAAAGAGCCAAAAGGGAAAGTAAGGAGAGGCAAGCTGAAGGAGGCTGTCACACGATCAAACCAAGCGACATAACGAATCGCAAGATTTCTATGGCTCCCTTTCCAGCATTCCCTTACCTCATGCTAAACCTCGGCTTCTTCCACATCAACAAGATCTATTTTCAAAGTCCTTGACCTCCGCCGCTCCTCCACACTATAAGGGAACCTCTCCTCCCTAGTCTTCTCTTCCGACAGCCCCACCCTACTTGTAGGCTGCATGTCTTGATCTCTTTCTATAGGGTCTTATGTTTGATCAGGACATCGAAGACATTCCAAAAGTAAGAGGCGGACCGAAATGTTCATAAGAATCAAAAGAACGCTGAACAATGCAACAAATGGAAAAAACTTGGTTTCGTTCTCTCCAAGGTCCATAAAATTAATCACACCAACATCCAGTCCTTTGATTCTTAAAAGCATACCTACTAGAGAATCATCAAAGGTCATAAAAGGGACTTAGAGAAAATAAAGGTGGAGAGGGATACGGCTCTACAATCCAAGGCCAAGGCTTGATATCAAAGATGAGGAAGGCCCATGATGTTGCTGTGATCGTGTTGCAAAACACGTTGAAAATTGCCCACATAGAGGGCGCTACTCTGAAACACAAATGGTTGAGAAGTACCTGGTCCTCACTGAAAGAACGAGATCATTTGGCCTAGGGAACTATTGAAGAGAAGGTGGCTGAGATCCAGAGGCTTCGCGAGGCAAATGAGAAGCTTGCTAATGACCTTCTACTGAATAAAGTCAAAAAGCTAGATGGCGAGGTTGAACATGAGATCGTCGTGTAGGAGCTAAAAGAGCTCAAAGAGGAAAAGGTCAAGGAGGAGCTGAATAAAACTCTTCAGCACTTCTTCGCATATATGATTATATACAAGAACTTAAAGTGGTCGGGGAATAATTATGTTAACACCTTAGCCGATGCTTGGGAGTAAGTGCTCCATCCCTTTGAGGCTTCCAGTGAAGGCCTCATCGAGGTGGAGTTAATGGCTAAGTACCCCGATGTTGAAGATATAGGAAAGCTTAAGGAGGGAAAAGCCATACTTGCCGCAGAAGACACCGTCGCTGCTATCATCGCTGTTGAGACTCCTAATCGACCAAGTGTGGGCCCAACAGATTCATCAATTCTAAAGTCCAAAGGGCATGCGACGGGTGTTTCCAAGATTGAGGGGGCCAACTCTGAGGCCACTCAGATAATTCCAGCATCCCTAGTGGCTACTTCTGTTGAGGCATATGTCCCACTTTTGGTTGACCCGCCAATCCAGTACTCCCCCGTAGAGGGTGAGATTTCTAAGTCCCCTACTTCACAATTGATCCCAGGCAAAGATATATCTCTAGTCTCACCAATTTTTGAGAAAATTCAATTCTTTCCAGATCCATCTCTAATCTTTACCATTTTGTTTGCCAACTTGTAGGTCATTCGCATCCTCCACTTCCACCTCCAGGAACTCAAGGATCGGGCACCATAGCTATTCTCACCATGTCGACCTCCATCTTTACGGGACTTGTTACTCCCATCCTACCTCCTAGTTTTGAGCCTGGCTCAGATTCTCATTGGATCACAGCCCTAAAAGAGTTGGAGGATATCTCTTAATCTTTGGGGGAAGATGCTTCAACGACTAGCGCTATGGATCCAACCGATCCTATTATAGCAGTGATGAAATCGAAGATTAACCTTTCTAAAATCAAAATCAAAAAGGAGCCTGGCATCGAACAGTCCGTCAACTCCATGCCTATAAGCCCTACCATCAAGCTTCCCTTAATTAAGATAAAGCCCATCAAGTTCAAATCCTTCGAGGTTTCAACGAAGAACATCACTGAGACACACGCAACGATTAGGGGGATACTACTCAATCCGAGGGTCACATTCCTAAAGTAGGAAAGAACAAGAAGGAAATAAGAGACGGACGAACAAATAGGAGTATCCTGGAGCTTTGGGCATGGTATCTTGATTTTTGTAGTGTCTTTTTGTTGAAACATGCTGTGTTTGTGCGGGAATGGCCCCCGCTACCTTTGTACATAAAAATTGAAGTAACGAAAGATCGCATTTTATTATGTAATTTTTGTTCCTTTTGCTTTTCCAAATTTTTATACATCGTGTCCATTGATGAATAACTACTTGTACATATAATATATGTGATGACCACCCTACATCATGAGCATCCAATATAACCAAATAGTGCATTGTTGCGACGCCCGGCCGATATAGGACGATCTTCAAGGGATAAAGATGAAATGAAACATCATGCAGAACCTGTCGTATATCTCACATAGCATGGAATAAAATATAATATACGTTACATATACAAAATAGAAGAGGAAGTAATAACTAAGTGAACCAAATATCATAGTACAAATCCATGAAGTTATATAACAGGGTAGTAAAGTTTACTAAAAACTGAAATAAACTCAAAAACTATCTTATAGCAATAGTAATAAGCAGACACTCTCAAGGCTCCAAAGTGTTGCATGGCGGGATAAGCATAGAAATTCATATATAATATGAGATAGCTACACCCAGCTCGTCCTCTATACAACTACTACATCACACCTGGACCTACTATCTAGTCTACTCATTTAAGAGTGCCTAAGAAAATAAAAAGCAAAGTATAAAACCTTGGATCAAACAACAGTCTGGTAGGAGTGGTAAATAAGTCTCAAAATACTATACAAGTTGGCATAAAGGGTATGCAAATCAAACCTGACCAGCCCCTGCAACCAAAGAGTTAGCACATAACGAACACAATATGCTGCTCTACGAATATAGTAAAGATATACTACAAACTAAGTATAATAATGGGTGTCCAAGTATCCCTATCCCCAATACCTATCTTCGTTGACATCCTAGAGTGATAGACTATGGAAGAAAGCAATCAAAGAAACCGTAGATTCCATCAAGAAATCCTTGCTATCACTCAATGTGCTTTAGATATATGCTAACTCATATGACCCTTCCCCTGGGGACTAATGGAAATCCCGATTTTCAATGTACTCACCTCTAGCCGAAGCTGATACTAGGACCAAATCCATGGTCTAAGGTATATGCATCCAAACAATCGACTTAGGGTAACCGAACAAAGTACCCATTAGCATCCCCACAAACCCCTACTTTCGAGCTCACTGGAAAACACTTTGAGTATCAATGATCCCTTAGCACTCAGAGTATTACTGATCCCTTAACACGTGTATTCAAACCCTTTCAATGCTTCATATAGTTTCCATTATCCTCAAGAAACCATTTCACTTTCCTTCGTTCCACGGTATAACCATTCAACATTATATCCATGGGTTATCCTTCCTAGAACTGCCCTTTACGGATAACAATTCTCATGACTCATTTCAACATCAATCCGCCATCATCAGAACCTAACTCCATTCATTGTTGAGTTGTCATCACCGAAACTTCAAAGATATCATCGTGCTATCATATCACCATCAAACCCCAAGTGAACAAACGAACACCTTCAGCACGACCTACAGAGCGTCCACTTCCCCTCCAGGAAGTTTCACCCCGTTCCCAACAAATTTGACCTCTTAGTACCAACCAAACCTCTCGTTACTGAGTGTGTACTTAGCCAAATTTTGGCTAAGTTTCTTCCTTTCCTTTCAAAGCTCCATTTTCTAAGTGCTTGGACTCCGACTACTACCCACAATAGCTCTTGACGTCAACCCCAAGCCCCAAATGCTAATTCCAGAAGCTCTGGGTATTGACTCCAAAAGCTCTCAGCGCTTGGTCTAATACTTAGCCAAATTTTAGTATTTGACTTCTACTCATCACCCTTAGCCTTTACTTGAAGAACAAAACTTCCGCCGAGACATTTCTCCACTAATAAAAAGCTCCTGGTATCTACCAAACCACTTGGTTCAATTCCTGTACTTAGATACAATTTCGATGTGACTTGAATCCTGAGCTCCTCCCATGCTGACTTGAATCCTAAGCTCCTCCCATGCTCTAGAGCGCATTCCTCCAAATTTCATCCAATTCTGACCATCTTTGCCTTCGATCTTCCAAATTCACCAACCTCTTCCTTAACTACCTAAAAGCACTAGCAAACCATATCAAAGTACAACATACAAACAAAAATATCATACATATACATCCAATTATATATGCAATCTATAAAAACATGATAATCTAGCAAATCCTAATCTAAATCTAACTTTTACATTAGCATCTAAATATGAATAAAAGAAGTTGCGAAACTATTTACAAAATCATTTAGAATTAATAAAATCTTGATCGTAAACATATATAAAATGTGATTAAAGTTAGAAAATGGTTTAGAATCAAAATCATTTAAAAACATCATTTTTTAACTATATAAACATGCATAGTATAGTGAGAGGTTAAGAACCACTCACCAAATACCCAAAATGTCGATTTCTCTCCTTAGATCAGAAGTGGACAACAAAGGAGAAGAAGGCAAATCAGCATAAATGATAATCTCATGTTCCCCTATGCCAATTACAAGTTTAATTATGATTTAGGCTGGGGCAGGCAATTCGAATCGAGAACCGCAAAACAAAACCGACCCAAAAAGCCCCGAACCCAAACCAAACATGATGGGTCTTCGGTCGGGTCTAGGTGATGAAAAATACAATAAAGGCCCGGTCAAACCCGACCCAACTGGACCCAACCCGACCCGACCCAAACCGAAGCTCAGATCGGGTTTAGGTTTTTGAAATGTATAGTTTGGACCCGAAAAAACCTGACCCGCCTAAAAGTGAGACCCATCGGGTTGGGTCTAATTACGACCCCTATTTTCGCTTAGGATTAGTAAGGAAAAGAGATGCTTTTTGAAAAGATTAGGGTTAATGAATGCTTAAAGCTATTTTGGGGAAGATGGAAATGACTTAGATCTACCTCAATAGCCTTCCCTGAGCATATATTTTGAGATGGTTTAGTGGGCCTAGGTATGGGCTTAGTTAATTACCCACTAACGCAAACTAGCACCATCCAATATTTGATATAACTATAGCTCTCAAATGATAAGTCCAATTTTCTATTATGACCACTTTACAAAATGGAAAGTAATCATCCTGAAGCAATGGAAGTGGCATGAGACCCTAATTGGGATCCTATTCAAAGTTATAATCGAAAAAAGATTTTCAAGATCAAAATGGACACAAAGAAATTCGGCAAAAATCATGCATGTGGAAATATACCTAAGAGTCATATCCAAAAAAAATAGGGTCATACGACCTCAAGTGAATAAAATAAAAATATTTTACGATCATTCAATAGGTAAAAAATGGGTCATTACACTCTCCTCCCTTAGGAATTTCGCTCTCGAAATCCCTATATAAGTCAAACATAGCCACCTTGAATGCCTAACAATAATACTTAACCACCATACATATCAAATAAGCACATGCAATCAATAGTGTAGGCAAGCCTATCCTAGCATGCGAGATACTAAACTACCATATATGACATCAAAGGTGAAAGTAAATACAATAAACAGGAATCCTTGCTATACAAAGAGCATGCTCTCTTTGGTTTCCTACATGCAATCGCCTTCACTTTCTCCCCATTAAACCTTCACTAACTCCACCGTCTTCCTCCTAAGCTATTTCGTATCACGTTCAACAATACGAATCTGCCTATAAGGTCTCGAAGCTTCTGGTCCAATCTAGATATCGTTAAGTTGATCCAGTATAATCATCACGCCTGAGTCATGCACAAACTTCCACAAATGACAGACATGGAAGACGTCGTTCACACCCACCATCTTCTAAGGTAAGTCGACCCTATAGGCTAGGTTCCTAATCCTCTCTACTATCGAAAAAGGACTTATGAATATTGGTGTGAACTTCCCCTTACTACCAAAGCGAATAACATTCTTTAAAGTGTGAGTCATCGTAATAGGGATCTTAAGGCTAAATTAACACTAAAGGGGGAGTGAATAGTGTTTAATAGATTATATGAATATTTTTCAAATGCTTTAAGATTCTACTTGGAATGACATAAATAACAATCATAGAAAAAATCATAGAATTAAAGTGCAAATAAAAGTAAATGGCAGTAAAAGTAATAAGGAAAGAACGCAATGGGATTTTATATTGCATAGGATTACCCTACATCCTATCCCGTACAGTTCCTTGTACAGATTTCTTTTCAACTAGTAAATGCAAATGCAATCCGATTTTAAGGCTACGAGACACACCCTCCAGAATCCAGATCTCTGGGTAGAGTCGCTTAATTTTCGAGCTATAAGAACGCCTAGATTTACGGGCTACTAAGCATACCTACATGATTTTATGGGCTGCAATCACACCCACAAGTATAGCAGCATGATTTGATAGAGTTTTACAGACTCAGATCTTCGATCTTGATGACAATTAATCCTATAACTCTTGAATAGCACTTTGATCTTGGTTTGAGTGAGAAAGATGAGAGAAATCAAAGAGTAGATGAAGGAGAATCAAACTAGTATTGATTGAATTGATTCTGGTTGAATTTCTGTAGAGTTTGGGTATATTTTGATTTTGAAAATGAGAGAGTGGAAGGAGGAGAGATGCATAAGAAAATAATAGTTTAAAATTCATTTGGAAGACTGGTATATATAGGGAACAATGGTAATATCCATTTGTGAAGAGATATAACGGAAAGACGCTTCAATTCAAATTTGAATTTTGAAATGACGCTTATAATGGACCTTAGGACTAAATTAACACTAGAAGGGGTGAATAGTTTTTAAAGGATTATATGAATATTATTCAAATTCTTTAAGAGTTTACTTAATATGATGAAATTAACAATCATGGAAATAATCACAGAATCAAAGTCCAGATAAAAGTAAATGGAGTAAAAGTAAAAAGGAAAGAACACGCTAGGATTTTATATTGGTTCGGAGTTACCCTACATCCAGTCCCACACAGTTCCTTGTACGGATTTCTTTTCAACTAGTAAATGCAAATACAATCTCGATTTCAAGGCAACGTGACACGACCTCCAAAATCTCGGCCTCTGGGTAGAGCCACTTGATTTTCGGGCCACAAGTTCACCCACTAGATTTATGGGCTAGTAAGCACACCCAATTGATTTAATCCAGCTACAATCACACTTACTTGGATTTTAAGGGTACCAAGTAAACCACAAAGTATAAGAGTATGATTTGATAGAGTTTACAAACTTAAATCTTCGATCTTCATTACAATTGATCCTACAACTTTCGAATAGCATTAGATCTAGAGAGTGATGAGAAAAATCAGAGAGTATATGAAAGAGAATCAAACTAGTAATGATTAACTTTGATTCTAGTTGAATTTTGGTAGAGTTTTCGATAGAAACTGATTTAGAAATCAAAAGGAGGAGAGAAAAATAAGAAGTAGTTGATGAAAATTCGTTTAGGAGACTGGTATATATAAGGAAACAATGGTCATGTCCATTTGTGAAGAGATATGATAAAAAGATACTTCCATTCAAATTTGAATTTGGAAAAATACGGCTATTATGTCGACATATTTGCAGAGGATATGTCGACATATCCCTTTGTATTTTGAAAAATTAATTAACAAAAATAAAATATTAAGTTTCGTAAAATATTTTAATACTTTGTATAAACATTCAAACATAATTTATACATATCTTAATCATATTAAAACTTAATAAAACTATATAAAATAATTTTGAAAAATTTAATAAGAATATTCAATGTAATATAAACAATATATATAATCAATATAGTTATAAATTATTAAAGTATAAACAATAATTCAATATATATATAAACTTAAAATGCTAAAATAATATCTTTTATAAGTATAAGAGATTCGAAAATCATATTGGGAAATATTTTGAAAAGATTATAATGGAAGAAAAAAATTAAAACAAAATTGGAGAAGATGAGAGAGATTAGGTAAGTGCTATCAAGGTTTTAGCATAAATTCTATGACTCTATAACTTATCTGGAATATCTTGAAATCTTGAACTCTTTAATGCTTATAAGTCTTCATTCTTGAACTCTTGGAACATTATATTAGCATCCTAAATCTACTCTTGATATCAACATCTTGATATTGTACAGTCTTTTTAATCATTACATATCTAATATCCTGCATTATATACAATATATATCTTGATAAAACATTAGTCTATATTTTATGTAATTTCCAATAGTTGTTATCATCAAAAACAACACCTAAGGTACTAACAACCTGAAATATCTCGATTTGACCGAGCATTAAAAAATAATAAATGGGTCAGTCTAGGTTTAACTGAAATCATAGTGAGGTTGTTATAATGATATAATAAATCTCAGTATTGATGTACAACCAATACAATGTTGAGCCATAAATAGTGTTTCACGTGTCATGATATCAAATCACCAAAAATCACAATTAATAAATTAACCGTTTATAAGTATATTTCAAAGAAGCTTTGGTGAAAACTCAACTCTCGTAAAAATCCAAAAATCAATAAGAGGAAATCTAGAAATCAAAAAGGGACACGCTTGTAAACTCGTCATATATAAGATGGGCCTGTAAACTCATCGAACACGCCTGTAAACAGGTTACTATAAAGCGGGCATGGAAACCCATCAACATGCCTGTAAACATGTAAAGATGGACCTCTAAACCTGCTAAACTCGCTTGTAAACGAGTACTCAAAAGTGGGCCTGTAAACCTATAAAATCCTTCTGTAAATGAATCAGAGAAGACGAGCCTATAAACTTGTAAAAATAAGTGTTATATACTTCTGAATAGTAATCATTCGAGTAATGACCATGCGTCCCATATTACACGGGTTTACTTGAACATTTATTATAAGCCAGTAAACTCCACTCATGTGTAAATAGGGGTTCAATCAAACAAGTCCGAGAATTAACTGATGGCGTAAACGCAAGCATTCCATACCACTTGTTTTACTAGACTGTTTAACTCAATTTCTCATTCAACCGAGGACGTGCATTTTATAAAGAATAGTTTTATTTTGAAATTTATTTGTTTTGAAATATTAGTTTAAAAAGACTAGAAATAAATAGTAGGAAAAGATATCTTTATTTGCATCAGTATACACACACACACACACACACAGAGACACATACATAAAATCTTGTATCACAAACAATTTGAAACTATGAGTGTGTGTGTATGTGTATTTACTTTTCCAGTAATCATTTCTAATAAAATAGATATATGTTTATTTATAGAAAATCAATTCATATCGAAATATTTTCTTTGTAAAACACTTTGAAATTCAATACATGAAAATGGTGTGTTTGGTACTGTATCCATAGAGTAAGACTTCTATGGAAATAAAAGCATCAAAATAAGAATTCAAAACGAGTCTCTACCTCAACATACAAATATGCTAACACATAGGTCTAGAAAAACAAATATAATGTACATATAACAATCACCAGGCTAATCCAACTCTAGAGGTCGTCATGCTATAGTACATGTGTGAGTCGGCGGAATAGAGATCTTAAGGCTAAATTAACACTAGAGGGAGATGAATAGTGTTTAATGGATTATATGAATATTATTCAAATTCTTTAAGATTTTACTTGGGATGATGGAATTAACAATCATAGAAACAATCATAGAATCAAAGTACAGATAAAAGTAAATGCAGTAAAAGTAAAAAATGAAAGAACCCAATAAGATTTTATACTGGTTCGGAGTTACCCTACATCTAGTCCCACAAAATTCCCTATACGGATTTTTTTCAACCAGTAAATGCAAATACAATCTCGATTTCAAGGCTACAAGACACATCTCCAGAATCCCAACCTCTGGGTAGAGTCACTTGATTTTCGAGCTATAAGCAGGCCCACTAGATTTACGGGCTATTAAGCACACCCAGTTGCTTTTATGAGCTACAATCACACCCACATGTATCGCAATATGATTTGATAGAGTTTTACAGACTCAAATCTTCGATCTTGATTACAATTGATCCTATAACTCTTGAATAGCACTTTGATCTTGGTTTGAGTGAGAGAGATGAGAGAAATTAGAGAGTAGATGAAGGAGAATCAAATTAGTGATGACTGAATTTGATTCTGATTGAATTTCGGCAGATTTTGTGCATATTTTGATTTAGAAAACAAGAGAGTGGAAGGAGGAGAAATGAATAAGAAAATAATAGTTTAAAATTCGTTTGGAAGTCTGGTATACATATGGAAACAATGGTCAAGTCCATTCGCGAAGAGATACAATGAAAAGACACTTCCATACAAATTTGAATTTTGAAAATTACGGCCACTATGTCGACATATAGGAAATGGATATGTCGACATATCCTTTACAGAATTGAAAAACACTTTATAAAAATTATTTTGGAAATACTAAGGTTTGTGAAATATTTCGATACTTTGTAAAATCATCTAAACATAGTTTATACATATTTTAATCATATCGAAACTTAAGAAAACTTTATTAAAATATATCAAATGTATAAAGGATTTAAATATGAATTTCTTTTGAAAATAGTATATATAAAGTAAAAGTGAATATATTTGAAATCAAAGTAATGAAAATTATAATAAACTTATAAATATTTACAAATCCTAAAAAACTAAAATTATAACAAAGTAAATATTCAAAGTATATTAAATACAATAAATCAAAAGATAAAAATAATTTAAAGGCTATTTTGAAAAATTATTTTAAAAACAATAATTATTTTACAACGTTTTTGAAATATTTGAAAATCAGTCGAAAAAGAGAAACAGAGAGAGAAAGATCAAAGAAATGCTATCAAGTTTTAACAAAAATTCTATAACTTTATAACTTATCTAGAATATCTTGAACTCTTCAATTCTCACGAGTCTTCATTCTTCAATTCTTGAAACTTTATATGAGCATCTTGAATCTATTCTTGATACTGTACAGTCTTCTTAATCAATACCTGCCTAATATCCCACACTATATACAATATATAACTTGATAAAATATTAGTACCCATATTTTATATAATGTTCTATAGTTGTTATCATCAAAACCAAAACCTAAGGTACTAACACAAAGGAGAAATCTTCACAAACAACATATCACCAACAAAAAATTCCAAATCTCTACATCTTATATCAACGAAGCTCTTTTATCTATCCTGAGCAGCTTTCATACATTGCCGAATTATCTTTGTCTTCTCCGATGTTTCTCAAATTATATCGGGCCCAAGTATCAGTTTTTCGCCCGCTTCCTAGCAATATGAAGGTGCGTTATACGATCAGCCATACAATCCTTCGTATGATGTCATACCGATGCTATACTGATAACTATTCTTGTATGTGAAATCTACCAAATGCAAATGACCATCCAATGAACCTTCAAAATTGAGAATTCAATCTCACAAGTTATCCTCCAATGTATGATTTACCCTCTTGGTCTACACATCTATTTGCAGATGATAAGTTGTACTAAGATGCAGCTTAGTCCACAATGCCTCTTGTAAGGTCTTCCAAAATCCGCTAGTGAACAAGGGGTCTTAGTCGCTAATAATGCTCTTTAGTACACCTTGAAACCATATTATCCACTTCACATACAACTCGACCAATTTGGATGTCGTTTTGGTCGAGTTGATGGGTACGAATCGGGTACTTTTCGTTAATCTATCGACTATGACCCAAATTCTATCATACCCTCCTATGGTCCTTGGCAATCCGTTGATGAAGTCCATCGATGTCTACTCCCATTTCCACTCAGGAACTTCAAGCAGTTGTAGTAACCCACTTGGCTTCTTATGTTCTGCCTTCACCAACTTGCAGTTTATACGCATGGAGATGAATGTCCAGACATCCTTCTTCATCCCCTTCCAATAATTGGTCTGCTTTGTATCACGGTTCATCTTATAACCATCTAGATGTACAGTTAACCTAAAATGGTGGCACTCTTATATCATCTCGTAATCCATCAACATCGGCGACAAACAATCTCCCATCGATTCGGAGCCATCCTTCTCGGTCGATTCTGCATTGCTTCATATCTTCAGACTCTACACCTCCTTCTATTTTCGACATGATCTCTGCTAGTCTAGCATCTCCCTTCTGACTAGTACTGATCTGCTCAATCAAAGTAGGTCTGATCGTCAAACTTGCCAACATCTCCGGCTTTAACTCGCAATGAGGCCTAAATTCATAGCCATCAATATACTCCAACTACTTCCACTCCATGAACATCGCTCCCAAATTGGCATGTCTTCTACTCAATGCATCGGCGATCGCATTTCCCTAAGTAGGCGTATAGGAAATGTTGAAGTCATGGAAGGGCATATAGGAAACGTTAAAGTCATAGGAGGCCAAGAATTCCAACCATCGCTGCTGGAGAAGGTTGAGATTCCTCTGGGAGAAAAGGTATCTTAAGGATTTGTGGTCCGTAAATAGCTTGTACCTTTCCCCTAATAAGTACTGCCTGCAAATCTTCAAAGCAAATACTATCACCGCCAACTCCAAATCATGAGTTGGATACTTCATCTCGTCGACTAGCATAGGCGGCCGATTTTTCCCTCTACATCAATACCGCACCTAATTTAGTACCATAGGTGTCTGTGTATACTGCCACCTTCTCATTCCTGCTCGGAATTGTTAATACTGACACACTCGTCAACCTCTCATTCAGACTCACAAATGCATGCTCACTCTTTGCGTCTCAAATAAAAGTTTGATTCTACTTCATCAAATTGGTCGACGGCGTGGCTATCTTTGAGAAGTCTTTGATAAAATATTTATAATATCCCGTCGATCCAAGGAAAATCCTCACATCAGTAGTATTCTTGGGTAGGTTCCAATCCTGAACCACTGCCACCTTCGCAGGATCAATCATAATGCCTGCCCAGAGATGACATGATCCAAGGATCTCACTTCTCCCCTCCAAAAGTGACATTTTGAAAACTTTGCTCTCAATCTGTGCTTCCTCAACACTTCAAGCACAATACTCAAGTGCATTTTGTGTTCCTCCTTTGTCCTAGAATAGATTAGAATATCATCCACGAACACAAGTACGAAATTGTTTAGCTGATCCCTGAAGATGTGGTTCATGAGATCAACAACGTATGTCGGAGCATCAGTCAGCTCGAACAGCATAACAAACCACTCATAGAAACCAGACGGCATACAAAATATGGTGATCTGCATACTCTCCTTTGCTACTCTCAACTGGTGAAATCCCATCGCCAAATCCAATTGGGAGAACACCTTCGCACATGGAGTTGATCGAATAAGTCGTAAATACGAGGGAGTGGATACTTTTTCTTCTTCGTCACCTTATTCGGCTCACGTTAATCTACACAGAACCTCATAGAGTCATTCGCCTTAAGAGAAAATACTACATGTGCACCCTCCCTAGATGTGCTCTGAACCCTTTATTCAACAGGTCATTTACTTGCACCTTTAACTCCTTTTTCTCTGTATGTATCATACGCCTAAAAGGCATAACTATCGGTCTGGTATCTTTCGTTAAGTCTATACAAAACTTAATCTCTTGATGCGACAGTAATATGGTCACCTCCTTAAACACATCTGGATACTCTCTAATGATAGACATAGATGACAACCCATCCTGTGGAATCTTGAGTTAATTTAGAAAGCTAACCACAACCTCTTCCTCCAGCAGGCAGCCAATCACTACCATCCGCTCCTCCATAGCCCGATCGTCACAAACAACTTCTCACAATCCATTACCACCGCATACTTCCTTTATCAGTCCATCCTAAGTTAATCTAGAACCCAATGAAATTAAAAAACAAAGCAATCACAAATAAAAGAGCATCCATGACTCGATAAGACCAAAG
The DNA here is from genome assembly GCA_030765085.1 of Allium cepa. Lineage (NCBI taxonomy): Eukaryota > Viridiplantae > Streptophyta > Magnoliopsida > Asparagales > Amaryllidaceae > Allium > Allium cepa. The sequence continues at coordinate 117,680,765 of CM060928.1, forward strand.
CATGACAAACCATACACAGGCTAGTGGAGCCTCCAATAGGGTTCGTCACAATCAAAGGTCGGCCAATTATTTCTGTCGCGATCCAAATTCCAACGTTCGAAAATCGACATCCGTTCTCGACTGTACTTAAATGTCGCAGATCCCAATGTTGAAATTCAAGTCGTGCCGGAGCTTATAACACAATTAAGTATAACATCACAACGGAAGAAATAGAAATGAATATCATTGATATACAACATGCGATACAACAATAATACAATATGAATTAATATCAGAGATACAAGATAACAATGCTACAGCAGAAAAACAAAATGATATAAGAATATCAGAGACAATAAACAACAGCGGAGAACAGATAGCAAAAGAGATAACTCCAATGATCAGACTGCAACTCCAATCCAATGCTCGAAGCCAAAACTCTAAGCTACAAGCTCGAACCACCATCAAGTTGCACCAAACTAAGCAAGTCTCGTCTACCAAAGACTTCAATATCCAAAGTCCCCGAATAATTACAAGGAGAAAGCTGAAAGCTACAGAATCGATTCTATATCTACTATCTGAAAAACCTAACTCTAGACTGTCCGTGTGGAAAATTGTGGGCACCCATAGTTTAGGGAAGGAACAATAAACTCCGGGTCAGTCATGAGACTGGTATGAGCAAACAAAAACATTTATCTTTAAAAACAAACAAAAGAAATTTTAAGTTGAAAACCGCAATGATTTTTAGAAATGAAACTACCATAAGGCCTCCCGCCACACACACAATGCAAACGCAGACTTGGAAAAGATTTCTCCTTATGATAGTCAAATATGCTTGATATGAGAAATTCTTTGATATTATTATTATAAGTGCACAGTGGAAAACATTTCGAAAGTATAATATTAATCTTAGCCAGCATAGACATTCTGAACTATGAAAACTATAGCTACCATCCAAACAGTGGTGACCACCATAAGTGAATGGCAGGTTATACAACTAAAACCGTACAAGTCGCGTATTGGATGATTGGGTTTCCAACAAATGGTCAGGCTAAGGAACTTTCTGGGCCACATGGGTACGCCTCGTGAGGGATGCCCCGAGAACCTTACCGGATCTCTGCCAACACAAGGTCGGGTTACCTCTGTAACTAGGTAACTACTACATGAGTATGCCATCCCCCAGTCGTAACCAACCTTAATCCCGGGATTCACCAACAACCACAAAGTAATAAATTTGCAGCAACCACATAGGTTAAATATCTGGGCTCCATACCATGATACCGCCTCTATCCAGAAGGAAATGAACATACCCTCAGGGGGCACTACCCCCAAATAACCTTGCTGCATCTTTCCTGTTTCGACCATTCCGGGTTGTGAGGCTCGATGAGGTTTCGTCTACAAAGCTACGCTTCTCACAAAGTCATGCTTTGATCAACAAATGACCATCAACACACAGCAGCACTTAGCATGTCACACTACCAAATTGGGAGTATATCACTAATAACCTTCAAGTGCATAACTTCTGAGCTCGTACATCTCAGAGAAGGGTGTTAAGCTAAGAGAATAAATCTCCGCCACCAAACAGAAATGTATTTGAAAGAAATTGGCTTTATATCTCAAAGCGTAGTGTCAGACACACGACCATACAAGTCTGTTCCGGGTTTGAACAGAATCGAAGACACTTCCGAAGAAGCCCTTGCAAATTCGGGTATTCACAATCCCGATCGGACTTCCCATCACTTAGGGAATCTCTATACCGGCGCGACTCAGTTCAGAGACAATCGATAGGTCATCCTATCGTTCTCGCAAATACCCGGTCTTCACCACCGGTCTTCAAATGCTATCCATAACGTCGTATCATTATTTTGAACGGGTTATATGACACAAGGTCCTCTCCCGGCTAAACCGAATAATGAGCGTTATATTTAAAAAAACATATGGATATGGGATCTCAGTTAAATCACAGCTCAAAGCCCAAAACCTTTCATTCAAATGGTTAAACAAATTACCATTTCCAATCTTTTAAACACAAAAGATTCATTTCAAAAACCTTCAATGGTTTAATCAATTTCCACACTTTTAATCTTTTAAACAAAAGATTTAATTCACAAAGTTCACCCCGTTCACAAAGATCCACTCATGGATTTCAAAACAAATTTCTATTTCAATTGGATTAACTCGTTAAATCTTTAAATCAAGATTTAACTTATAGTTTTCAAAATTTGTTTCCAAAGATTCATTCATAGCCTTTCAAAACAATTCAACTCCATTTCAAACTTGAAACCTTTCAGTATAATTTGGAGATCCTTTCTTTAAATAAAAGCTATTATTATTTGAAAACAAGTGGTTTTTGTTTTGGGAAAATCCGATTTTATTCGTCCAAGTTAAAACTCTTCAAGTATAAAACTTGGGTTGAATTCAAATTCTCAAAACAATATGTTTTAAAATGGTTTAAAAACCCATATAAACGCATTATAACTTTGTATAACATTTTTTAAACCATAATCTCCAAATACAAATTTCAATTTCAAACCTTTAATTCAAATTTAATTCTAACTATTTAAATTTCAAAACTTTATCAGGTTATTCAAAATAACTTTTATCCTCATAAACCCCTTTCCAAAACTTTTCATATTCAACCCAATTGCATTTCCAAATCATTTGAATTCAAAATTAAACTTTTTAAAACCATTTCAAAAATCTATGACTTAACCGATTTCCTCGTGAAATCCATATTTGTGTGTGTATAGTGTAGTCCAGGGGTTTTATGCACAATAGTGCAGCATCATCATCACATATTCAATCAATATCGATAGGCGGTATAACCCATTACGCTTATCTTTATTCACAGTTCCACAGATAAATTTTTTATCAATTATAGAGATTCATCATTACAATTCGATGTGGGATTCGGATAACCAACTGGAATCCGACTCCCTGTGGCATGAAGTTTAATTGCCGTTTATGGGAAAAAAGGGATCTTCATATTCATACAAAAGTATATTCATCACAGATATAATAGCTCAACACTAAGCAATTCATATTACAAAGTATCACAATCACAATCACATAAGAGAGTTATTAATCCAATACAGCATTCAATAGAATATAGTCATCCATAAATAAGCTCAATTAATTATTTGATTTATTTAAATCGGATAAGTCATCAATCATGGTTAATTAACATTAATTTATTTCAAATCATTTGATTGATCGTCTTTTAATCATTTATTAATTTAAATTAAACAACCTTTAATTAATTACTTTAATTAATAAACCCCTAATTATTAATCTTTAAACACTTGATTAAATAAAACTTCAATCATCAATTATCAATCCTTGATTACTTTCATTAAGTAATTAATATATTATTATTATTATTATTAATTTAATTATTTATTAATTACTTGATATTAATTAATTAATCTTAAATTAAAAATCCTTAATTACAAATTAATTATCCTTAATTACAAATTAATCTTAAACCTTAATTAATTAATTTAAACCTTTAATTACTTATTTAATTAATCCAAATCATAATTAATGAAATAAATAAATTATCCATTTTAATTAACTTAATAATTCAATTCGTTCAATCTTCATTTACTTAAAGATAAAAACATTACTTATTAATGATCTAATTATCATTATCAAAAGTATTTAAAACAATTTACTTTAAATTTACTTTCAAATTTCATTTCAAATTTAAGATTTTAAAAATGAGTACAAATTGACTTTAAACAAAGCTTAAAGACAATTCAAACACATGTTAAAGAAATATTCACTTCATAGAGAAGTTTAAAAGAAATTTAAAACCCAATTTATGTTTAAATTCAAACCATAGTTAAAAATACTCTTTAATATTCAAATTGTTTAAAACATTTTAAATTTAAAACTTCTTTTTATTTCAAAATTGGAATGCATCTTAAACTTTGATTCCAAATAAATCTTTAGATTTAAAAACCTACTTACAATTTAAAACTTCATTTTGAAAATTCAAACTACTTAACCCCTTTTAAAGTAGTTTGAATCAATTCAAATTTAAAAACTTTATCTTATTTGAAACCTGAGATTTAAACTTATACTCCAGATAAAAACTAGATTTTAAAACTTATTTAAAATTTTACTTTTCATTTAAACTCAGCTTTTAAATTTTATTTAAAATTTAAAAAAAAATAGAACAACAGGTTCTGTCAAACCTGTTTCAAATAATTAACCCGAGCCACGAGCCTTATTACTTCGAGCCATCCTTCGAGTAAAACCCTAGGATACCCGATACTTTCCCCGAGAACTTCTCCTCCTCTACTTTGTTTCACGGTCGAATTTTAAACCTACTGTATAGATAGATCACTCGCTTGACACCCCGAGGCAAAACCGAAGCTACGACCCTGCTTCCCCGAACCTAACTTCGAGCAACTCACCCCCTGACATGACGTGCACGCGGTGCACCTACACCAGCATCGCCGACCACTGGTGATCGTCACGACCACCCTTAATGACCACACGAACCGCTACAAACCCAAGCGAGAACCCAGATCAACAGCAGCATCTTCAAAACGAAATCGACCCATTTTTGACCAAGTCCAGAGACCAACACTGCCGATAATGCGCACCCCCACCATCGCCTTCGACCTTGAGAAGTCCTACCATCATCACCAAAGCTTCGTCGAACCCTCCAGCAGCCATTCCCATGATTGCGATCAACTCCGATCATCCCACGCTGCCACACGAGCACGATGAACAGCTCGACGCAATTTGGGTTCTTAAACTCTAAAATGCCATTTTCCAAACACTACGATTCAAAATAAAATCAGTTTGTATTTTTCGCCTACCCACCAATGCACCAGCAAGCTTCACCCCAAATCATGACGTCCAACTCGTCGTTGATCATTGGGTTTTGACGAAAGTACCATTCTCGATCATCTCGCGATTTCTCAATGAATTCTTATCTAAAAAACTTGATATTGTTATCAAAATTCATAATATTTAAGTGCGAATCCAAACATATAACTGCAATTTAAAATCTTGATACTTGGTTTTCTGATAAAAATTTATTTATCACTGTAATTTCCAAATTTTAAAATATTTATTGCATAAAAACATTTGAAACTATTTTTAAAATTTGAATCACACTGTCATGATAATTTTTCATTTAGAGATCAGTGCTTAATTCTTTTTAAAATTTAGGATATGACGATTTTTTTTTCTCTTCCTCTTGTTCTTTGTCATCCTGTTATTAACACAGAGACATGTTGTTTTCTTTTCTCTGTCTTCTTTTCATATACAAGCAATGCTCAGATACACATGGATACATATTCATATATGCAGAATAACATCCACTATATTTTAAAAAAATCAATCACAACATCAAGATATAAGTGTAGATTCGGTCAAGTTTTGCTCACCTGAAAAGATTTGGAACAGAGAGCATTTTTTTTCCTTCCGTTTTGATAATCTGTAGATTTGTTTGAGATCACCTTGAACTAGAATATTTTGCTTAAACCTTGATCTGGACTGATCAAGTTGAGTTGCTGGCTTGCGGTAAACTTTAGTTGCTGGAGCTTTAAACTTATTTCTAAAAGAAATACATGCATGCTGGCTGATGATTTGAAGATGCAGTTGCTTTGATTTGTTTTTAGTTGCTGAGATGATTTTCATCTCTGACTTTAATCTCCAGGCTTGAAAGATTTTTTTGATTTCCATTCTTCTTTTGTATTTTCTATTTTGTTTCAGGTTTTCGATTACTTTCTATTTTGTATTGTTCCATTTGTCTTTGTAGTTTCAGGTTTAGGAATACTGAGGAAAATTTTGTTTTCTTTTTCTTTGAATTTGTGAATTTTAGATAAAAAGAAAAAAAATCCTTTGCTTGCCACTTGTATCATTATGTTTACATTTGTTAATTTCCTATATTTTGTCTTTTAACACTTGTTAACATAGGTATTTCTATGTTTTTAACCTTGCTTTATTTTAATTTACCAATTGTGTTTTTAATCCTTGCATACGTTATGTTTTACATATTTACATCTTTGTGCATTTACATTTTATATCCATGTCTTGAATTTATTTTTATAAACTTTGTTTTGGTCCTTTAGTTCATACATTTACAATTTTGTTTCATAGAAATTTTTTTAAAAGAAAGAACTTTAAAATTTTTGGTTAAACTTTGTTTTATTTTAATTTACAAATCATGTTTTTCCTACTTTATTTTCAAAAGATGATTTCAACTGCTTATACTTATTTAAATGTTTACGTTATTATTTTCCAAAACATATGTATATTTTTAAAACTTTTATTCAACCTTGTTTAATATCATCTTGGAATTTATCCTTTAAATAGTATTTAAAAATTTACCACATTAATTCAAAGTAAAATCTTCACATCAAAATACATACTTGCTAAAATTAGAAAACAAAATTTTATTTAGTTTCTTCACATTCTATTTTGTAAATATATGTTTATTCCCAATATTCAAATTTATTTTCTATTAATTCATAATTTAACCAAATTAAACCAAAATTTTATATTAATTTTCCAATTAAATTTAGCTTAAAAATCAAGAATGTTACAATTTCGGGTTTCAATCCCAATATATCTACTAGGTCACTAGATATGAAGGAATATGAAGCTTCGGTATCGAATAAAACGCATATGGGAACATCATAAATGGAAAGAATAACTTGAATAACAATGCTCTCCCCCTTCTCTTTCGTTGTGGGAGCACTCGACGAAGCCAGAACAGCATCCAAAGCATATGCCTTCTTAACCTACTTTTGCTTTGCTGGTTTTGGAAAAAATTTATGCATATGTCCAAACTTACCGTAGTTTTAACATTTCTTTTCCCCCTCATCTTTGCAGTCTCTAATCAGGTGACTCTTATCCCCACAACCATAATAGATGGGTTCCCATTTAGCCTTCTTTTGAGCATTCTTTCCCTGAAACTGCTTCCTCTTCCCGTACCATTTCTTCTTGGCCCACCGCCTTGTTGCGGTTTGACTCCTCCTTAATTACAATAGCTGATTTGGACTTGGGGTATAAACTCTCCTACGAAGTGCTTTCTTGACAAGCCTCTCGAATGGCTCATCAATATGACTCACCAACTTCTCCCTTAATAATCATCCAAACACATAATAAACTTCTCATTATTTCTCAATGGAGGGTCGATGAAAGACATCCCATATTTCGATAATGCATTGAATTCAGCAATATATTCAGAGAGAGACATATCCTCTTGCTTTAAATCAACAAATATTCTAAATAGTACTGACTTCTAAGCAGCTGAAACAAACTTCTTGTCAAACCTAGCCTTGAACTGGTTCTAGGAACTGATCCTCTAAGGCAGCAATAGTAATGGCATTCCACCAGTTCATGGCTTGCCCTTGAAACTGTCTAGAGGCCAGCTTCCTTTTCATGGCGTCATTTACTTCTATATCGCTAAAGGTACACTCATAAGTATCCAGTCAATCCTACACTTTGATGGCCGACTCCATTCTAAGAAATCGTTTGCCTCCCAAGATGAAGTAATCCTTTCATAGCTTGGCAAAGTATGCCCTTGGCACCTATACTTGAGCACCCACCAACAGCAACATTTCGAACGGCCGCTTAGGTATTCTATAGCATGTTCTCCATCATTGCGTTGAACATCGCCTACAAGTTAGGGTTGGCAGCCTCCGAACCCACTCCTTCCTCAACTCCGAGATGGAGTGCCTCACATTGTTTCTTCTTTGGCGGCTCATACTTGATCTATAACAAGAATGATCATTCTTTTAATATAAAAAACTATATCGATAGTACTCGTGTATGCATGCGACTTATATACTATATATACTACTATATGGTTTTGAAAACCAAAGCATACAATAAGTATGCACTCTATCGTATATAAACATACTCTCGATCCAGTCTAGGGTGATAACTCATTCCCTATCTCTACTGGACCATAGTATCAACTTATGTTAATCCTGCGACCTAAGCTCTGACATCAAATGTGACGACCGCCCAATACCACCAACATCAATATAACCAAATAGTGCACTGCTGGTGTAACGACCCAAATTTTGACCACTTTAAAATATACTATTTAAAATGATTTTAAATATAAAATATGTATATGATTCAAACAATATTAGATATGATTTGGAAAGAGAAGTATACACTAAAATAGTAACATTTGCCTATATCGAAAAAAGAGACAAAATGTTGATTTCAGAAAAGTAAGTTTCAATGGTCAAATAATTTTTTCAATTAATTTATGGGTGTTTAATTTTTAAATATAAATACAAATTTAATTTTAAATTTGGTTTACATAAATAAATAGTTTAACTAAAACATCAAAATGTGAACGTTTTGTCAATTAAAAGTTGTCACAACGTTATCGCTCTTTTATTTTCTTATATAGGAACATATATTCAAATAATATAAGTATTAATTAATTCACTAGTCAAATTTACTTTTACTAAATATACTTAGAAAATTCTAGACTATAATTAACAAAAAGTAAGCATAAAAAGACAAAAAAGTACCAAAGACAAAAGGTAAAACATCAAATCAAACAAACATAATTATTACTTTTTTTAATTAATATTTAAGTGAAAATTACGTAAAGTAATGATTTGAAATGTGATATTAAGTGTTGAAAAAAAATAAGGTCGCTTAAAAAGTAAGCAAGGTAATTTTGGTAATTTGGTAAAGCGATATTTTGATAACTTACCACTTCATTTTTTTTTCTACGAATACCAACCACTTTCTCACTTTTTTTCACTCCATTTTACAAATATTTGATTCGATTTTCTTTTAATCAAATCCCAACTATTTACTGATTAGTTTATTCTTTTACCTACTCTTAAATTTACATGAACAATTTAGTATTGAGTTTATAATAAAGTCATTTAATTGATGCTTGAATTAGATTTGTTTACAACTCACACCAATTCTATTCTAAATCAATTCAATACTTACTTTGGTTTACATTTACTTATTTACATAAGAATTTTATTTCATTCAATTTTATCTATAACTCGACTGAATTCATTCAAATTCAGTTTTATTCTAACTCAACTTCAGTTAAATTTAGCTACTTACCATTCTTTTTAATTTATTTCTCACTATATGAGTTCAAAGCTTATTTATTTACTTAGAAGCTCATATTGCTCACTTGAGTCATTTCATCGTATAATCACAATTTCAGATTATATATAACACTTACTATCGTAAGGTATAAATTTTCACCTTACAATTACAATCATTTTACCTTCAAATTTTATATCCAAATAAGTTCATTTTGAACTTCAATTCCATTTAACTTATCTCGGGTTAAACTCAAGTACATTTTCTTCACTTTTATCTACTTATATTAAATTTTAATTTTTGGATTAAAATTCCCAATTTCATCTTATTAATATCAACTTTACTTTATAAGTTCAACAGTTAATTCATTTAAACCTTTCACATTATTGATTAGAATTCTTAGAATTCAATTGCCCGGTTCTCATTTCCAAAACCATTTTGAAATGATAACTTCACATACCTACTTGGTATGTAAATCAAATTTTCAAATTCCAAACACTTGTTTTCACCAAAACAAATTTTCTCTTGAAATTTTTAAACCAACTTGTATACCCAACAACTCCAAACAATATCATGCCCAACTATCCTGGTAGCAATCCATCACTTTAGAAACTCGAAAATGAATACTGATGATGTGGCCATCATCATCAGGATTATTTTCCAGCGACTGAAGTGAGTTCAGTGCTTCCTTACTTTCACAAATTCTTTCCAAACAATTTCCATTCAACAATATTTTCCAAAACAATACTCCATTTTTGCCTTCAAATCTTTGGAAAAACATTTCAAACATTCCCAAGATTTTAAAATTTTCCAAATCCTTTGTTTTAAATTTATTTAAATACATTCAAATTTCCGGGACTTAAATTCTAGTTTAGTCAAGTTTTAGTTATATTCGTTTATTTAAAATCACTCTTAGACAATTTTATTTGGTTATAAGCCACTCAAATTTTAAATTTTTATTTAATCATAGTATTAACAACCAAGCGTCCAAATATATATAATAATTTCAGAAAAATATTTCTTTTATATCAAAATATAGTTTTGAGTAAAATTATTTCATTTACCCTACTTTAAAAACAATACTGTGTCGGTCTACCTTGTTTAAGAGTTTAGAAATCCCTATCGATAAAATGGCGTCCCATCCATCAACCAGAATTCATAAACACTCAACAGATAAGTCAACACAATATAAAAATAACTTTATATTCACTAACAAATACGCACTCATATCTATTAATACACTCAAACTCATTTTAGAGTTCTACTGACTCTATTCTATGAGTAATTCTTACCAGAGCCAAGGTTATCACCAACCTATGCTCTGATACCAACTGTGACAACCCGTCCTTCTACTACCAGAAAGACGTATCATCATTGAGAAAGAAAGGTATAGGAAATAGAAAAGAAAGAGAAAGAAAGAACAACAACATCATAATCTCACAGTGGAACGGAACAAAATATAATATATCACATAAATACTACATAGTTTTACATATATCAGAGTTATACATATGACAATCATACATACAGCTACCACTATATACATCAAAGATACAGTTCACATCAACTACAGACACAGCGGAACTAGATAGATATCTACATACGTCTGGGACTCCAGCTCCAAGCTCCTCCAGAAATCAAAGTCCAAAACCTATCACTTGACTACTCATAAAAATTTGAGTACCCAAGAGTTTATGAAAAACAAAATATAAACTTCGGGTCAGACATGGGTCCGGTATGAGTAAACGGTTTAAAGTTGTTTAACTTTGAAAAACATTTGAAAATAAAGGTATCACGTAAGACTTCCCACAAATAAATACGGGTAAGTTTTTACCTTACGCTAACCAAAACATTTCATAGGAAATCCAGTGATATTATAATAGTGCCTAGGGTTTTCAAGTAAATAGAAACTAGCCGAAATTGTTACATCTATTAAATTCCAGCTACTAGCCACGAAAGTGGGTAATACAAATCAAAACCGTAGGGTCTCGTAGGGAAAATGGATTTCCAACAATGGCAGGGCTACTGGGGTACCGTCCGTCACAGTACGGGGCCTAGATCACCGTACCGAGGATCACTCCCGACCCCCTGCAACACAAGGCCGGAACCATTCCTTACTGAACAGTCCCGAACAAGATAAACCCCGTGGTTGGCGCGACCAACCACCCACTAAGCCGAATAAAAAGGGACATCTAGACAGGGGAAATATCTTGTCCTGCTTAGGCATGACCCACCTAACCTTGCTGCATCTTCCCTGTTTTAGCCATTCCGGTTGATGAGGTTTGAGGATACGATTACATTTAAAGAACATATCACTTAGAATGCTCATCGTCCGCCTGACGATGTGCTGAAAGCATTCAATCCATACAAGTTCGTTCCGGGTTCGAACGAAATCGAAGGCATTATCTCGTCACACTCATTTTGGAATCACCCTCAAAGTCAACGACGATAATCCTTGCATTCTGGAAACACCATCTCGATCTTCATTTCAGGATTCACGACCTAATGTTTAAATTGGATCGATGTGGTTTTTGGAGAATCAAATTTGATTCTTCCGATCCCGGTCTCATCGAAATCCAACCGCCATTTTAAGGGCCAAGTTGTCTATCTAACTTAAACAGTTCAATTTAATATCATAATTCACATAAAAGATATACAGATAATCATACACAGTTATCATAGATATCCATAGTATATCATAACATATTACAGAACTATCATCAAACAGATATCAAGGTCAATCAGACTTTATTGCTCAAGGATAAACTATTTTATTCTGTTTAATTAACTACTGATTAATTAACTTATTAATGATCAATTAATTAATTAGTTATCATTAACTATTAATTCATTAAGCATCTAACCTTAAATTAATTATTTAACTAATTAACTTCTATTCATTAACTGCTACTTAATTACTTGGTTAATTAATTTATTTTTAATTGTCAAGTAATAACTTACTTATTAAAAGGTAATTACTTATTTAATTTTCACAAATTACTTTAATACATCGATTATTATCAAGTTAATTAAAGTATAATTCCTGATTAAACACTTAAGTTAATTTCCATTAATTAACTTCAAGTAATTAGCTAACGTTATTAAAATTTAAATTGCTTTAACATATGATTTATTTCTAATTACAAAAATCAATTTAAAGTTATCAATTAAATTTCAAATATAAATTAATCTACATTCCAATTACTTTATATAAATCAACTATCTTTTCATCATTCACCTTATTAAACCTTTAAAACAAATACTAACTTATACTACTAATTACTAACCTAACTTAGTTATAACTCATATTAGAACCAAAACATGTTATACGTTCATCCAGTAAGATACCCGAGACCGCCTCCATTCCAACTCGTGACGTTCACGAGACTACCCCGTGCGTTTCCCCTCTCTCACCCTCTATCTTCTTCTCCCCCTATCTGATTCCTTCCTTTTCATATTTTTTTTTAATTTTTTGGATCAGTTGAAGTCAAACTACAGTTGTCACTTACGCACACGCGGGTCCTAACTCGAGCCAACCCACCCTTTACCCGAGAACCCATTCGAGTATCACTCGATACGAAGCCACTCATGTCCTCACTGACACGCCCACGCCACCGTGCATGTGCACGGTGGCTCGCCACTCCTCCGGTGGCTCGCGACAACGTCCACAAACCCTAAATCACCCACATACCCAACAGCAAACCCCCATTTCCACGATCAAGCCGAAAGGCAAAATTTCACCTGAAACACGAACACCATACGAACTTACAGGAAAACAAAATCGCTTCGACCAAACGACGGCGATCACTGGAAGCGATGTGTCTCCGGCCATAGCTCAACCACATACCCCTCTACCATCACCCAAAATCGCGATCAACTGGGTCTCCCTATGATGCCGAAATCAAATGTTTTACAGAGCATTGAAAATGTAAGCAGTAAACCCTATCTTCAATTCAAACCCAAAATCCTTGCATTAGAAAATTATTTTGACATTTTTCTTGAATCAAATGGTTTACAAACTTGCTTCCTATCGATTTACAGAAATTAAAATCAACCCTATCATCCAAATTTGACGAAAATCCATTTTAGTTTCATTTAAAAACTGCTCTCCATACCCTTGCTTAAAAATTCTAATTTTTAAGTTAAAAATCATAATTATGTGTATGAAATCTAAATATGCTATTGAATTTATAAACTTAAACATTCGAATTTTGATTCTTTAATTGGTTTACCTGTAACCTGAAATACAGTATTTATAACATACTGTAAAACTGCAAAACAAAAATTGCAAGCCTTGATTTAGGTAAACAACTTACATTAGCATTAATATTTAGGTTTCCAAAATTTATATAAAGAAACCTTTACAATTTCTTTACTTTGTTATGTTTAGAAACTTGAGAAAAAAAACATTGAAGACAGCCATATCAAACTTTCCAGAACAACAGCAAATATTTAAGACTACTTATTGAAGCAAAGATCCAAAACACACCAGTTATAAGCTATCTACAGATACAAGTTTAAGTTAAAGGTAAGTTTACTCACAGAAAATTCCCTTGAACAGAAAGATGCATTCGAATTTTTTTAACACCTGAAGCTTTAAAACTGCCTGCATATATGTTTCTTTGTTCTGTATTGAGTTTACATTTTGAGTTTTGCGTGCTTTAATTTTTCTCTCTCTTAAGTTTTCTTATGTTACCGAACCTACTAAATAAAAGATGAACACACAAATATATAGAAGACCATAGTTATATGAAAGGAGGCTTAACTGGTGCAGTTGTTTGTTTATATTTTTTTTTATGAATAGACTTTTTCCTCCGCAAAGAAAAGATTTGTAAAATCTTGTTTTTGAACAAGACATTGGCTGAGTTGATAGCAAGGACATACCCTATTTTTAAATTAGTTTGCATAATTATAATTATGTGCGGCTGCATAAGGATATTTGTATCTCAGTGTACAAATTTGCAGGTCAGGGTTTTTGGCTTGAATAAGAAGTTACTTATAAATAAATATTTGTTTTGCATTATCATTTACATGTTTATACTGTATAAGGGTACAACTTGCAGGTACATACTTGGCTTATGAATGAAGATACTTGTGTATTGTATAAAAATGTTTTTTCCATGGCTTGGCTTTGTTTTCATTCTATTCTATACACTTTGTGCTTATTTTATTTTATACAGAATTGAAATGAAAAAGGTTAGCTAAGATGGAAGCAATTAAATGTTATGTTTGTTCAGCTAACAATATTCAATTATGTATAATATATATGATTTGTTTATTTATACTCGTCTTTGTATTTATTTCCATCTGTATTTTAGCTATAAATAATAAACTTATATTAATGAGTTTACTCATTTATTTATATTTATATTATTATTTTTTTGCAAAGCAAGCGGGGTGAAATGGTCCCCTACCGTTTTATTAACAACCAAAAAAATCAGAACAACGGATTACATCAATCGGACCACCACATGAGTGACGAAGGTACACACAAAAATTATATGTTACTAGTAATAGAAAGGACCAATACATGTTTAGAGGAAGCTTTCCCTTTAAACACCCTATTGTTCCTCTCCAACCACACAAAGTACATTACCTTCTTCAAAATTCTTAACAACTTTCTACTTCTCTCATTCTTCCATCTAGTTGCCTTGAAGATGTTGTACCATTCCATGCATGAGCTTCTCATTGGCCTGTGATAACCATTACATTGCAATATGGAACTCCATAAGTGGAAAGTGAAATCACATTCAAAGTATAAGTGCACAGCCGTTTCCACCCCAACTCCACAGAACAGACATTTGTCACATTGAACAACCCCATAGCCTTTGAGTTTGCTTAGGGTCAGGGTATCATTCATCATTACCTTCCACATGTACAGGTTTTCTTTAGGAGCAGAACCATGATCCCAGATACGAGAATGCCAAATAAAAGTAGGCAGTTGCATGGAAGGATCAAGTGCCATATAAACATTTTTAATTGAATGCACTCTGTCATTCCAAGTCATATGAGCATCACTGATTTTGTATTTCCTATTATGTATAGCAGTCCATTCAGTTCTTACCACCGCGGAGCTACAATGAGGAAGGGAGACACTATCATCAGCCCAAAACCTAGATAGAGTAGCAGTATTACCAATCCCAGTGGATCTTCTCATCTCATAATCAATTATATTTGCTAAAATGATTCCTTTTGAAGGCCATGGATCAAACCAAAAAGATATCATGTTGATTTCTTTCATTCTCTGTTGCACCAGAGGTAGAAATAATTGTCTACTTCTCAATATATTTCTCCAAGTCCAACTACAGTCAGTTGGAGAAGAAATAAACCAGAAGTTGCTTTGACGTATGAGGTATTGCCTACACCAAGAAGCCCATAGATTTTTGTCATTCCTTAATAGCTTGTCAATTCTTGCAGATAGTGTAGCAAGGTTCCAGTTCCTAATTTTTATGATTCCAAGTCCACCTTTTTCCTGTGGACAACATAGTTTGCTAAAGGAAATTGGAATCATTTTCTTAGAGAAGGGATTACCGTGCCATAAAAAGTGATTTAAAGCTGAGTTAACCATGCTAATGAGTTTGGCTGGGAGAATGAAAATTCTGGCATAATAAACACACATGGAAAAAGCAATGGATTTAACAATCACAAGTCTACCAGCCATCGAAAATCTAGAAACTTTCCAACTAGCAAGTTTGGCAGTAATATTTTCAAATAGTTGTAAGCATTGGAAAGTCCTAATTCTAGAATCACAAAGAGGAACCCCAAGATAATATTCATTATCAGAAAATGGAGAGAGGCCAGACATAGAGTACATTATCTCTTTACCATCATCAGGGAGACTAGCAATTAATAATCTAGATTTACTTCTGTTGATGTTCAGACCAGACAAGGTACCAAAGGTATCAAGAACTTTTATGACCCCAGTAATGGATTTCAGATTGGGCTTAGTGAATAAAAGTAAGTCATCTGCAAAAAGGAGAGTGGAAATACTATTCTTCCTGCACAGTGGATGATAATCAATAAGCTTATTGCACATAGCATCTGAAAGAAGAGTAGTGAGCAGCTCCATAACACAGATGAATAGATAAGGGGACACTGGGTCACCTTGTCTAATTCCTTGGGTAGCACAAAAGTATCCAAATATATTACCATTGATACTAAGGGAGTAATTGACAGTAGAAATACATGTATACAGCCCACATAAGAAAGGGATTGGAAAATTCATCTTATGCAAAATGTAAATGATAGATTTCCACTGTAATGTGTCATAGGCTTTCTGAATATCAAGCTTAAGAACACATCTGAGAGAGATGAGTTTCCTATTATACCCCTTCATAAGTTCAGAAGCAAGGAGTATATTATCAGTTATGTCCCTACCTGGAAGAAATGCACTCTGATTAACAGAGATCATACTATCCAAAGGAGTTTTCATTCTAGCTGCCAATATCCTAGCAATGCACTTATATATAACATTGCAACAAGCAATGGGTCTGAACTGATCAACTGATATAGGATGGTTAGTTTTAGGGATCAGTGTAAGTTTAGTAGCATTAATACCCGAGATAAGTTTACTGTGAGTGAAAAAATTCTTAACAGCCTTGATCAAGTCCCCTCCAGTAATATCCCAAGTGACTTTGAAGAAATGGGCATTAAATCCATCAGGACCAGGAGAACTTTGAGAGTTTAATCCAAAGATAGCTTGTTTGATTTCAGAATCTGAAATTTCCTTAATTAAATCAGTAATCATGACATCAGATATATGAGGGAGTTGATACTGAGTAAATTGATGGTTAGAGATTGAGGGGACTTGAGACCTCCCAAGGTTATGCTGAAAATACTCCATAAAGGCTTCTTGAATTGAATCTTGAGTATCACAAGGTTGACCATGCATATCAAGAATAGAGAAAATATTTGCAGATGCCTGTTGAATTTTTAGACTTTTGTGGAAGGTGGATGAATTTTTATCACCATTCAGGTGCCAGTCCTGTTTTGCCTTTTGCTTAGCCATCTTATTTTCTTCAATGAGAGCTTTAGAGAGGTCATTAAGCATAGCGCTTTCATTAATAATCAGCTGAGGTTGGTCAGGGCTTCTTTGTATTTCCAGTTGTACCTGAAATAATTTTTCACGTATAGAAGAAGATAAGCTATTCCCATTACCATATGTTTGCTGAGCCCATTCCTTCAGTTGAATCTTCAAATTCTTGAGTTTAGCCTGCAAAATAAACATGGGGTTGCCAAAAGTATGATAATTCCATCCATATTTTACAATTTTTGTGAAATCTGGGTGTTTAGACCAGTTATTAAAAAATGAAAAGGAGGATCGTCTTCTCACAGTATCCTTATCCCAGGAAATGATGAGAGGGGAATGGTCTGAAAAAGATGGGGAGGGATAAAGGTAGATAGATTAGGCCATTTGAGGATAGTGGAGTAGTTAGTATAAACTCTATCAAGTTTACAGTACGTTCTCTTCCCATGTTTACTGGAGTTATTCCAAGTAAAGAAAGCACCAGAGTTGGAAGTGGGAATGAGGTTGGCATCATATATGGCTTTGTTAAGAGGTCTTGTCTGGCAGTAGGATAAAGGAGTTCCCCCACATTTATCAGAAGAAAGTTGCATGCAGTTCCAATCACCAAGACAGATCCAAGGCAGATTGGACTGCTGTAGAGAAGGTAATATGTCAAGAAAGATTTGCCTCTGAGTAGCATTATTGTCAGCATAAACAGAGGTAAGGAGAAAAGTAGATGAAGAGGGGATGTGTATTATTTCAGAATGTATGAACTGCCTGTGGAAAGTGATGGGGGTTATGGAAAAGATCATAGGATTCCATAGGATTAGTAATCTACCAAAAGGAGCTTGATATAAATTGAATACTGCTCCAGTCATGTCTAATGTTGGAGAGGGCTTTAACAGTGGTTTCATGATTGAGTTTAGTTTCAGAAATGATCATTAGTTGAATGCCGTGAGAAGAAATAAGGTTGGAAATTTCAAGTTGCTTGTCAATGGAGTTAGCACCCCTAACATTCCAAAAGCCTATGTTTTCAATCATTGAAAAAATGATGAAGTTGAAGCTCTGGTTTGGACCCCAGAAGATGAGTTAACCTTATTATTTTGAGACAAAACTTCAAGCCCAATTTGTTCAATGGAGAAGTTGATACCATTATCCAAGTCAATTGTGGGTATCTTATTCATTTTCTTTGGACGACCTTTCTTCTTTTTGGCCGAGGAATCAGGAAAGTTAGGTTGAATAGGGATGGGAATATCTGATGTAGCTGAAGGATTGATGATGTCATTAAAGATATGATTTGGGAGTGAAAGGGAAGAATAAGGAGAAGCTGGATTGATTTGAATGTTGGGAGTTGAGATTACAGAGGGGGATTTTGTTTGTGGAGATACATTGTGCATGTCAGCGCACAAAGAATTGTTGTGCAACTCAGGAATTTGAGAAAAGTGTTGTTGAATATCCTCTTCATTTTCACTAATTTCCTGTAGCACAGAGAATGCATTGTGTGTAGACACTTCACAGTCATCATGAGTTGTATTATCAAGTATTGCTTTATTCTTATCAGGATCTATTGTTATATTGTGTATTCCACCAACTTTCTGAATAGTACTGCAATTATCATACTCCAAGACATTCAATGTTTGCTTCATGACATCCTCAGTGGAAATAAGATGCTGATTCATTTCAGAGTCTTTGATTGCACTACTGTTAGTTTCCAAGGTAGTAACATTTATTGAATCATTTTGTTCCAGCACTTGTTCTACTGCTTCTTCAACATTCCTTTTGCTTAACTGATTCACATTAGTGAGACTGCCTACCTGACCACCTTCCATATCATTATTGCTACTTTTTTCCCTATTTACTTTTCTCCAAAACTTTTGGCCAGCTTTTATACTCTTTTTGCTTCTTACAAAAAAACCCCTTTTATCTTTATCAACCTGATTTTCTTCCACATCCTTGACTTTATGGTCAGCTGAAGCATTACTTGTAGATAAGTTACCAGGCATAACTCCATCTTGTTGATCATTTTTCCTTTCACATTGGTCAGTAGCATGACCAAAAGTAGAACATGTAACACAAATTAGAGGTTTCCATGTGTATTCAATCTGTATGTTAGGGCAGGAATCATCTCCAATAGATAGGAAGTGAGGCGGCTCTTTATCAGGAGATACTTCAATTAAGCATTTAGCATATTCAAATCTTTTCATCCTTTCAGTGTTCTCATCAAAGCAAACAAGCTTCCCAATGTGACATGATATCCAATTAATATCCATCAAAGACCACAGCATTATAGGAATTTTGTAAAAATGAATCCAGATTGGCACCAATCTCACCTCCGACTGCGCTGAAGATAGAGTTGGATTCCACTTGGTGATGATAAATATCTGGCCACGTACAAACATGGGATCACGTCGCAAAATATTGTTTTTGTCTTCTTCAGAGGCAAATTTGAAATAGTAATTTTGATTATAAAAAAAATGCCATAAGATCCTTTAAGCTTCCACACTCTTTAACTGCCATATAATTAACATTTCCAGCCAAAAAAGATCCAACTAGGCAGCCAGACCATGCCTTTATACCCTCATTCAGAACTTCTTGAGGGGGTTCTAATGAAAAGCCAGTGTAATCAACATCAAAATGCTTAGGAATGTAAGAACCAGCATTCCTAGGTCTCGAGTTAAAGAGAGAGGACCATGAAGCAGGAGGAGCAGATGTAGTGGTGGCACCAAGGGAAGGGAAGTGTTCAGATGGATAAGGAGGAACAATGGGATTGGTGTGGATCAAAGAAGATAGAGGGACATCGTCAGGAGGAGGAGGAGTAGGGGGTGGAGGTGGAGAAATGGGGTTGAGTTGATTGGACATATGATGTACCACAGCTGGAAGGACAGATGATGAAGAAAGGTTAGAAGATGCAACAATATCGGACTGAAGAGGAGGAGGTGGAATGGACCGGTGGTCAGCTGAAGGACGGAGTGGAGAAGATGTGTTAGGAACGGGAAGTATGCGATTGGAAGAGGAAGGTACGGAAGGGGATGAGAGAAGGACATGATGAGCAGACATTTTTTGACTTACATAAATATTAATATTTTGTATTGAACATTATCATCTATTTATACTTCATATTTTTTTTTCTATTTTAGCCATTAATATTTGGATTGGAGTTATAAGTTATATTTACATTTATCCTCATTTTTACGATTCATTTGCATTTATTTAAATCATATACGTAAATTTGACTCATAATTTACCTTTATATTTTGTATTGCTAGAATTAGAATTTAAATTTTAAACATTATCAAGCATAAATATTCATTTAACAAATGTTAGCAATGTATACCATTTTAATTTAATTGTATGAGCTAAATTTTATTAATAATATTGTTAAGAAACTTATTTTAAAATTTCAAACATTATTATCTATATGTATTATTTTATACTAAATATAAACAATGTAAAGTATTTTAAGTAATTATATAAGATATATTTTTATAGTGAATATTGTTGAAATACTTATTTCAATTTCCAAATCAATCTCCTTTTTAAAATACAGTTTATATAAATAGATGGCAATATTTCCAAAATCATATTCATTTAAATATGATCAATTCTCATTTTATATTTAATTAGATTAAACATCTATTCAAATAACCGGGGCCGAAATCCAGGGTCGTTACAGAAGCTCTCTTTAATGGCTTCTTCTTCTCTCTTTTCCTTACTAATTTTTTCAAAATCATATCAAATCAACTCCAAACATAACCAAACTTTGTTGAAGACCTTAGAGTACCATTAAAACTTGGTTTGGCATCTAAGAATGGAAGAAATGATAGAGGAGAGGTTGAAACCTATAGAGGCCGAACCATTTGGAAGGAAGAAAGCAAGTTCAGGAAGCTCCGGAGCAAGAAAAAAGAAGGAAGCGTCGCTGATTTCATTCCATTGAGCTAGGACCAAATTCAAGGTGCTACGGAAGCTCTGTCGAAGTTTTCGAAGTTGGTTGAAGTTGAAAATAATAGTGAAGTTTGTATTAAATGAATGTTGGTAGAAAGTTAATCGATTTGGTTAAAGGTGAGTACTAATATTCAAAGTTACTAATTTCTAAAAGTATTTCAAGTTAATAACATGAAAAGTTTATTATATGTAGGATGATTTAATGGATGATATTATGGTTGATTATATGTTTGTGATATGGATGATAACTTGGTTTTATAAATGATAAGAAAAATAGTTAGTAACCATAGTTAATTTAATAAGAATTTAAATCCATATAAATATGTGTATATAGCCTCTTAATGAAATCAAAATATCTAAGAAGATTGAAAATGATATAATACTATAAAATGAATTGAAATGGAAAATGGATTTGAAATATGAAAAATATTGTTTAAAATGAGTTTAAAATGATGTAGAAATGTTTTATAAATATTTAAATGTGTTTCCATGAAGTTTGAAAAGAAATTGAAAATTTAGTCAAAAATAGGCGCGTCGCATAACGGTAGTTCACGATTTCACGCCATAAAAGTCAAACGAGTGTAAAAGTTAGAATATAGCTCGAAATTCTTCAAGATAAGAATCTTCCAAACTATTATATCCTAAGTTTTCCAATGGAGAAAGAAAATCGAGATTTCGATAAGTTGATTTTAAGATATGATAAAACAATTTTTAGGAAAAATCATGGTTTTGTAGTTCGAAATGCAAAACTGTATTTCTTTGAAAATGATGTTTTAAATTTTTTTAAAAATATGAAATAAATATTTTAAAAGGTTTTAAAAGTTATTTAAGTAATAAAAATAGATTTTCAAATAATAAAAAGTCGTTTTAATCAATATAGCTTTAAAAAGTACTTTCGTAGCACTTTTTCACAGTGCTTTTCAATAACTTTTGAAATATAGTTTTAGCACAACTGTTCTTTTCCAAATCTTTTGTAAAGGTTCTTAAATGATTAATAGGGTATTCTAAGGGTAATTTGAATGATTTATGGAATGATTAAATAAATGAATAAGTGTTTATATAATGATTTGGAACTTTTATAAATCATTTCAAAAAATGAAAGGAGTATGTAGAAACGACTAGTACATTTGTCCCACTTGTGAGATCTAAACGGTAAAACAAGGTGTGTAACTAAGGTTAGAAATGGAGCAACCAGTGCCCTGAACTTACCTAGCTTTCATTTTATCTTTTAGACGAGGGGTGGAGCAGATCGAAAGGAAAGCCCGGATGCTCTAAAAGATCATAATTAAGCTTTTTCCAAGATAAAAGAAGAGAAACAAATTCTTTGAATTTAATATAAATGGTTTATATATAAGATTTACAGTATCGATATTTTACAAATATAATTAATGGAATTATAAACTAGTTTTATAAGTGTTAAAATGAAGTTATAAATGAAAGATTATAAGTAAATAAGATTTAATGAAGTGGATTTTTATAAATGTTTTTTATAAATATTAGAATTGGTTTTGTAATCAATTTTTTTGATGGATTTGTAATTATAATTTAGAAACGAATTCATAATGCACTTTATAAATAATGTGATTAAAAAGAATAAATTGGTAAATAAAGCAATTTATAAGTAAATAAACTTATAATGGGATTTTGACATATACATGAGATAAACGGGAAATTTGTTAATAAAGGAACTTTATAAATGGAAGTTTTTATAAAATAGAAATGTTAATTGTAAACAATGTTTTATAAATGTGAAATCAATTTAATTTGATAAGTTAAATATGGATTTTTATAAAAGGAATTATATTCACGATTTTGCACAGTGAATAATCCTTTAAATTAAATGCGTAGTAGTAATGAATTTGGTATGGGAATTATGTTCATGACTTTGGACAGTGAATAATCCTTTAAATTAAATGTGTAGAAGTAATGAATTTGATATGGGAATTATAATCACGATTTTGGACAGTGAATAATCCTTTAAATAAAATGAATGTTTTGGAAAGTGATACTATAAAATAGAGTTTAATGGTTTGAAAATAAAATTATTTGTAAATTTACTTATTATAGAAAAAAGCATATGAATTCTTTTTCCTAACATCCAATAAACGAAATGGTTTTGAATATTTTCTTTTTATAGATAATTTGAATAAAATGATTTGGAAAAGCGATCTATAAACGATTAATAAAATCAGGCCCAGTGACTGTTTATGTGCTAGATTTTGTTTGTTGCTTTGATAGTTAAATAACCGACTATCAAATTTGGCCATTTTAGTTTCTCGACTTGATGTGGAAACTATTTAGTCATACACTTGGTACATAGCCATATGTGCTGTAACGACCCGAAATTTTGGTCGTTTGATTTTGAACAATTAATTCATTTTAAATGTTGAATATGGATTGTTAATTGTCTTTGAATAAGAATATTTTTGTTAAATCAATAAAATTGGATTATAATTTCAAATATGGCAAATGTGATTGGATTTGGTTAATAATATTTTGATATTTGATGTTGGAAAAAAAATTTGTGAATTTGGATGTATATAGATATGGAAATGGTTTCTAAAATTTGTTTAACTTAGTTGGATTTGGATTTTAATATTGGATCTTTGGATGGAATCCAAAGTGGATAAGTTAAAATTGGAATATTATATTAATTTAATAATGGAATTTAATATATAATGATAATTCAAATAATCATATTTTGATTTAAAAAGAATTGGAATAATTTCTAATGTGAATATAAATTCTATATGATTTATAATTAGGTTAGTAAAGTTTTAAAAGTGAAGTTTTAAATGATTTCGATAATTTTAAAAATCGCTTGAATAAATGGAGGAGTTAAAATAGCGTTCCGGGGCACAGTTTCGGAATTCGACGAAACCAGTTCCATTGGATCTGTAATAGTGTACTATTATCGGATTTCAAATTTCGTAGCGCTTGGAGTTACTGTTTGTTCGTTCGGGTGAGAAACACGTTGAAATTCAAATTGATAATTTAATATTTAAACTCGGTTCAAAAGGCTATCTTTCACATATGATTGGATTAGCCTCCGAATCACGTTCCATTGTGTTTGAAATATGGGTAAAACCTTATAAACGTCTGTCGGCATGCATCTTTTGGAGATCATTTGAAAAAGTTGTTTAAAAATGAATTTAATATTAAAATAATATTAATAAATGTTTGTATATATTCGCGTTTCAGAGAAAACCCTAACTTTCTTCCTCATGGCCGCCACTTTCGAGTTCAATGGCAGATAATGGCTCGTTTTCTCCCTCGTTTATCTCTCGATCTACTCACCCATTTCAAAAACTTCCAACTAGAAAAATGTCGAGCTCTCCGAGCTCTAGCTATCCAATGGTAGATCGTGGGTTTCATCGTCGATTGGAGGAGTTAAGAGGCCGTGTTCATCATCGTTTCGAGCAAGAATTTCGAAGCTTAGGGACAGCCGAGTTCGACGAAACTTTGGGGGGAGGTGTACTTGACGTAGGGCTTTATCGCGGTGGCCTCTGATCGAACTCCGATTCGTCGAGATGGAGCGGCGAGCAAGCCCTAGGCGAGAGACGTTGGGTTCGTGATTCTTGCATCGCGCGTGGGAGATGATGATTTCAGCGGCCGATATTTCTCAATTCGATCATACGGTCTGATCTTGTTTTTTGTAAAAGAAAATTTAAATAAAAATAAAATTTTGTTTTAAATTTATACAAACTTTATAAATCCATAACTTGTGCATGCATGGCCAGATTTTGACGAAACTGGCGGTGCCGAAATCTCAGCGACGCGATCTACACGCTACAGCAGATCCGAAGGAAATTGGGGCTCGTGAAAATTTTAGATTAAATCGAAGGCGCTCTATTTAATTTAAAATCGAATCGCCCGACAAATTCAAGGTGAGTTAATCTCACTTACATCTGGGATTTTTGTTAATTTTAAAAAAAGTTAGAATTTAAATTGTTGATTGATTGTTTGAATGTGATATTATATGTAGTAGCAGTAGTAGTATATATATATATATATTGGAGTGATTGATTACCCGCATTATATAGCGGATGAGACCCTATGCATACTGCATAATAGCAGATGACCCCATATACCGCGATATTCCACCTCGAAGTGGAATTGGTATTTTTATATTTTTCTAACATCTTTGGATGCAGGAAAACAGGTTGGAGGCATCCAACTGGATTCCTAAAAAATGTTGGAATTATTTTCTTAACTGCGATACGTTAATTGATAATCTGTGATAGATTTGTATTGGAATTGATGTTATCGATTTCTATGGTTGAAAGAATATATATTTGGGTATTTTAAGATATCAAATATACGAAGGTGGGATTTTTTTAAGGAAAACTAAATGGTGGTTTTGAAATAAAGAATGACATTTATATTTCAGATTTAAATAAGGATTTTTAAATTATGATGAAGGGTGAATTTGGTTTAATGGATTTTGGAATTGATTTTTGGATAAATCAAAAGATAAATTTTAATAAAAGGGTTTAAAACGGGATATCGGATTGAAATTGATTAAGCGTTTTGAAAACTGTGATTTCAAGGAAAATAAGGATGGAAATTTGCAAACTGGGTTACAAATGGAATGAAATATTTACCAGGGGATAAATTTGGAAATGTAGATTCCGGAGGGAACTTTATAAGTGTGATATCCCGAAAATTGGGGCAATATAAATTTAATAATCTGTGTTATAAATTTAATTTGATTTGATAATTTTAATAACAAATTTGGGATTTGATTTAATAATCATGTTTTAATAAATATTTAAATTGAACGATTTTATTTTTTAAAATAAATAAACTGTTATTTGTTTATAATATATATATAATTGTATATATTGTAAATTAATAAACTTTGATTTTGAATTTAGTAAATGAATTAAATTTTTTTAGCACTAATTTATATTTGAAAAATTGGAAATTTGATTTAAATTCAATATATAACTTTTCAAAGCAATTCAATAAATAATGTTATGGTTTATACTTATAATAAATCTTATTTGTTTAAATTTATATATTTTTTAACTTAAAAATGAATTTAAATTAGATAAATATAAAAGATAAGTTTTATTTTATATTACTTGAAAATTTTATATAAGAATTTACAATACAAATTACAAATGATCTTAATTTGTTTATAATCTCTTTTATAAATTATTTAATATTGTTTAATTTGTTATTTTTAAATAAAATTTATAATACTTAAGTTCTTATGAACATAAATAGATTTTGTAAGCAATAAAATTATTGTTTTTTAATTTTAATAGAGTTATATATGCATCTATATATAACTTGATTACTAAAATTTGATTTGATAAATTAATTTAAAGTTTGAATTTAATGTTTTAAAGAATAAATACTTAAAAGTATTTGAATAGGCTTTTATTTATAAAATTGTTTTGTTTTGTTTTTCTATAAAAGAAAAGAGATAAACTCATTTATATATACGCAAGAAATAAAAATAAGATTTAAAAGCTCTTATAAAAGAAATTAAAGTTGTATAAACAATTTAGAATTAAAATTTAAATACTTAAAATACATGTGTAAGTCTCTTAAGACATCTTATTAACATGTGTTAGTTATGAAATAAACTATGGTGACAAATGTTAAGAATAGAGACAAGTGTCTCATTTTAATTTCTTTTCCTTTTATTTTTAATTAAATCAAATTTTTTTGTTTATATAAACATTTATTCTTTGCCTTATCTTTCTGTTTCCTATTCTTCTTCAAACTTAAGAAAATCTTTCAGATTCTAAAATCTGAATTCATCTACATTCAATTAAATTTGCAAAACCTATTTCCCTCAAAACCAAAAACTATCTGAATCATATTCATTAACCTGAAATGCAAATCATAGCCTCTTCAAAACATTAAATGACTAAATTCAAATTTGCAATTCAATTCTGCAAATTCACAAACCTGCATGCATCTGGAAGTCACTGCCTCTCTGTTTTGAAACTTCATCAAGCTTGCATGTGTTCACCTGGTAAACAAACATGCAACTATGAATCTGGAAAACACAAAGTACTACCACAATTTCAAGTTAAAAAAAACAATCTGAAGTTCAAGTCTTCAGCAAGCAAAAGCAAGATGAATTTTTAAAGCATCTGCAGTTTTTAAAATGCAATCTGAAGCTTATGTGCTCTGCCCCTAAAACCAGGTGAGTAACCTTTTTTTTAAATAAACATAGTGAATATAGTTGTTTGATTTATTCCTGTGATTATCATGTTTGGAATGGATGAATTTGATGATATACTCTGTTATATGTTGAATGCATGTTGCACTGTAAACTTGTTTTGCCTGTTTTAGTTTCCAGATTGTAGTTATGTTCAAATCATGACTTCATGAAAAAAATCAATGTTATAGTTTAAGGTTTTAAACCTAGTATGTTATGTAATATAAGTTAGAGTTTAATCTTATAAAAAAGAAAAGAAAATAAGGATAAAGCTGTGATGATACAGGATAAGCAAATGCAACAGAGTAAAATTTCTGAAATCAATATGTAAATGTTCCAGATTTATTTATTTATGCTTATAAACAAATTACTTGATTATTAACTTGATTTTTAAAACTATAATCTGAATTTTTAGATTGCATTCAGCTGAATATTTTTGGTTTAACCTGAAAACACAATTTGGGCAGGTTTTATCAATCTAGGGATTTGGAGTTGCCTGTGTTCCTATGGTTGATAGAGCAATGAGTGAAGATCTAAGGAAAATTTTTGTTGAATGGACTTATGCAGTGAGGTAGTAATAATTTGGGTTTGAAGTTTTTAACCCTAGTATTTGTGTTCATCCGGAAATTGGTTCGCCACAGTCTCTAGAGGCAATCGAGTTCATCTACATTCAAGCTGGTGATTGATGGAGTATAGATGAAGGTGTAGCCGGAGGCAAAGTCACCCAGGTGGTCGGAGGCAAGTGATTTCTGGTGATTCCAGTTTCGACCATTGTTTCAGTATTTGGGAACTCGAATGCTTAAATTCGAATTGGGGTTTCGGCCGTTGATTTAAGGGTTGGAATGGCAATGGGAGATGGCCGTTGACTTGCGTAGGGGGGTCGCGATGGGTCGGAGATGGTCGTCGTGGTGGTGCAGGTGCACCGTGGTAGTGGAGTGTCAGTTGTTTTGGGAAGATGAGTTACTCGTGTTGTTACGGGTGAATTTGTGGGTTGGTCGAAGATTTAGGTTGTTTTACTCGAAGCTTTGGGGTTAGGGACTCGGAGTAGATGTTGATTAGGCTCGGGTGGGTTCAATTGTTACAGGTTTGTGAAAACCTGAGTTGTTTCTGAATTTAAATAATTGCAAAATGAAAAAAATGATGATTCTCGAGTTACTCGAGTGATTTCGAGTTGCTCGAGCTAATTGTTGCAGTTTAGAATTTGCCGTGTTTCAAATTTAAACCGAATTTCAAAAATACTAAGTAAAGAATTTAATTAAGTTTTAAATCTTACTTTAAATTGTGAATTCAAGTTTTGGTTTGAAACGTGTCTGGAAATAAATAAGCTTTTAAAATTTAAACTTATTTTAACTTTAAAAGGAGTTTATTGTTTAAAAATGTTTTTAAAGAATTTGAATTCAAATTGGAAATTTAAATATAAAGTAATGTTTAAACAAAGTTTAAATTGGATTCAAATCTGAATTTGAATCTTTGGTTTTAAAAATAAATTTAAGGTTTATAAATTTAAGTGCTTAAACCAAATTTGAATGATAATGTAAAAATTTTAATGGTTTAATTTTAAAAAGAAATTTATTTTAACTTTTGTAAAATTTCTCTTATAATTAAGGAATTATTATCAATTAAGGGTTTTAGATTGATTTTAAACTTGTTAAAGTTTAATAATAGATTAATGTTTTGTATTTCATTTAATTATTAGAGTAATTAAATGAATAATTAATTTATTTAATAAATTAATGAAACAAATAATTACTTAAAGAAATTAAGGGTTAATCTTAAGGGTTTAGGATTAATTATTCTTTGAATAATTAACTTGTAATTAAGAATAATTAATTATATAAGATTAGTTTTTAGTTAATAACTAATTAATCAAATAATAGATTAATTAAATTTTAATTAACACTTAATTATTTAATTGATCTGGAATTAATTAGTGGGTTAATTAATGATTAATTAATTTGTAATTAATAATGATTAAAATAAGTTAATTATTTTAGAAAATAATTAATGAATGTTTAATACTTAATGAAGGTCATTAACTACGGATTATTTAATAATTAATTAATGTGATTAATTTTAATTATTAATTAGATTAATTAATTTAAAGATAATTAATTTGTGTAAATTGTTAAGTATGATTACTTATGGAAGTAATTAAGGAATTAATTACTTATTGCAATTAATTGAGTTTATTTGATTAGTTTAAGTTAATTAATTCATTTTAATTAATTTAAAATTAATCATTTGATGATTTGTGAAGGATAATTACTTAATGTAATTTGATGAAGAGGAATTACTTAGAGAAGTAATTAATGGTAATTACTATATGTAATTAATTAGAAGTGATTTGATAATGAAGTTATTTGAGTATAATTACTTTGTAAATTAATCAAGGGATTAATCAGAGATAATTAATTAAAGAGTAATTAATTTATTTGGTGAAGCAATTAAGGGTAGTTAATTACTGGATGGGGTTAATCAAGGGTGATTAACAATTATGGTTTAAATTTAGATTAATTACTTAAAGAAATTAATTTAAATAAGGTAATTAATTAAAATGTAATTAGAGATCATTAATTAATATAATTAATGATGTAATTAAGATTGATTGATTAAGATTAATTAATCAATAATAAGTGATTAAAGGTAATTAATTAATGTAATTAATTAAGGATTAATGTAATTAATTAAGGATTAATGTAATTAATTATAGTTAATTAATTAATGAAGTAATTAAAGGTTAATTACCGTATTGGTTAAATTTAATTAATTTGAAGAAATTAATTAGTGGATGATTACTTGAATGTAATTAAAGGTTAATTAATCAGGGATGGTTAATAATTGGTTGATGATTAATTAATTGATTGATAATTAATCAATAGTGATATGAGCAAGTTGATATTGGTGAAGTAATTAATTTAATTTACTTTAAATTAATGGAATGATGTAATCAATTTAATTCATTTTAAATTAATTATATTTGGTGTGGTTAATCATTGCTTATATAGATGGATGATGTTGTTTACTTTGAATGGTTGAATCTCAGATATGAGATAACTAATTTTGAGTGATTTGGATGCATTGGTTGCATTATGATGTTGATATAGATTATCTTTTGAATAATGATAATATTGTTTATCCGATATGATGATAATGTTGATTATCTGTTGTGGATCTGTGATTTATCTATTTGGATATATAGATAATTGAATTGTTTTAAACCTTTAAAACAACTTGGCCTTAAAAGACACGCTTTGGATTTCGATGAGACCGGGATCGGGTTTCCATATTTGGATATCCGAAAACCACATCGATTTCAATTAAACATTAGGTCGTGTATCCAAGCGAAGAGTGAAGACTCGAGGTGTAAGGGCTATACGTCAGTATAACTCTGTGGGTGATTCCGTAATGAGTTTGACAGGATAGTACTTATAGGTTCGAGATGACGATTTAGAGTGCAAGGGTTATCGTCGTTAACTCTGAGGGTGATTCCAAAATGAGTGTAATGAGATAATGCCTTCGGTTTCGTTCGAATCCGGAACGAACTTGTATGGATTGAATGCTTTCAGAACATCCTCAGGTGGACGATAAGCATTCTAAGAGATGTGTTCTCTAAAGGTAATCGTAGCCTCAAGCCTCATCAACCGGGAATGGCTAAAACAGGGGAGGTGCAGCAGGGCTTCGTGGGTAGCTCCTACTGGAGAGCAAGATTTACCCCTGTCTAGAGGTCCCTTTTTATTTCGGCTGTGTGGGCAGTTGGATGTACACCAACTGCGGGGTTGTCTTGTTCGGAACTGTTCAGTAAGGAATGGGTCCGGCTTTGTGTTGCAGGGGAGCGGGCGTACTCCTCGGTACGTTGATTTAGGCCACGTACTGTGACGGGCGGTACCCCAGTAGCCCTGCCATTGTATGGAATCCAAAATCCAATAAGTGCCAACGGTTTTGATTGTATTACCCACTTTTGTGGCTAGTAGCTGGAATTTAATCATGTAACCATTTCGGCCATTTCATATTTACTTGAAAACCCTAGACCCTATTATAATATCACTGGATTTCCTATCAAATGTTTTGGTTAGCGTAAGGTAAAAACTTTTCCATGCTTATGTGTGGAAAGTCTTACGTGATACCTTTCTTTTCAAAAGGATTTTCAAAAATTAACAACTTTAACCTGTTACTCACACCAGACCCGTGTCTGACCCGGAGTTTATCTTTTGTTTTCTTAAACTCTTGGGTACTCAAATTTTTACGAGTAGCCAAGGGAATTCAGGTTAGCTTTGACGAATATTGGAGGAGAAAATGGAGCAGGAGCTTCTGCGTTAGATATATAGTATTCCGCTGTGTGATCTGTGATTGTCTATGAGCTGTATCATGTTGTAAATACTAGACAGGTGTTTATAACTGCCTAGTATGTGTTGTATACCTGTGTACTCTGATAGTGGTTGTAAACTATGTAATATTTTATGTTATTAATATAATTTATTCGTTCCGCTGTTGAGATTCTGGTGTTGTTTCTTCTTTCTCTTCTTTCTTTTCTTCTTCTATCCCTTTCTTTCTTAATTGATGATGCGATTTTCTGGGAGTAGAAAGTCAGGTCGTCACAGTTGGTATCAGAGCATTAGGTTGAGTGAATACCTAGGCTCTGGAGTGATGTCTATCTTGAGAGAGCGTATTTGTAGTTTTATTATATATATTTATTACTTCTACCTATTTGTTGGGTTACCTGTTCGGGTTATCCAATATAAGCTATAAAGGTTGATAAGGTAGTGGGGTGTATAACACAACTACTACCAATGGTTGGAGTTTTGAGTGTTGAAGTTGGAAGTGTATCTATCGAGACCGTAGACCTAATACCGTCTCGAGTGAGTTGTGCAGATTATAGGATTTCATAGATCTCTGAAGGTAACCTGTTAAGGTTCGAAGTCTATCTTTGAGTTGGATGAGTAGAGTTTGGATCTGTCGGTTGGGCAGAAGGAATAATGGTATCTTGATACCCCAGGAAGTAGAAGCTGCGTGATGAGATGCAGTAAATATGGATTGTTTCCTAAGAAGTTTTCTTTGGAACAAGTTAAGGAGGCGAGTCTGCTTCAGTGTTGTGGCTGGGTTCAGCAGGATGTTTCTGTCTGATTTGAGGTCCGAGTTTCTCGAAGAGTTTTGGATTAGGAAGTCTTTGGCATCGGTGTCAGCAGTGCAACTCGAAGTGTTCTTTGTGCCAGCAAGAAGATCTTCTGGTTAGCAGTTTTTCTGAAGATAGAGTTCAGAAGCAGCAGAGTGGATTTCATTTCTACGATGGATTGGCTAGATGAGCGTAGCTGTTCTGATTGGTAAAGTGGGAACAGTTTTCTTTGGATATTGGACTGGTTGATCGCAAAAG
The DNA here is from genome assembly GCA_030765085.1 of Allium cepa. NCBI lineage: Eukaryota > Viridiplantae > Streptophyta > Magnoliopsida > Asparagales > Amaryllidaceae > Allium > Allium cepa. The sequence goes on from CM060928.1 coordinate 117,713,303, forward strand.
TGACTTGCCATAGTTTGAGTGTTCTCTTGAGCTATGAAAAGTTTGTCCGTACCTGGAGGCTGGGTTTCCTTATCGATTGGATTCTAGGAGTGATACCGGAGGTTTAGTGAAGCAGCTTTGGATCATATGGGACATATAAGTTTTCTTTTATGGATCTGTTGAACCATATTTCTGTGATGTGTTATCAAGTTTGTGCTCGAGTTTTTCTTCTGCTTCAGATCAGAGTTGTGCAGCGGAAGCAGTTTGGGAGTTCCTTGTTTTGTCTTTTTCGGATAGGAGGAGTAAGTTAATTTTCTGATGTTTGTGGAGTAGAGTTGGTGTTCTTGGTTTGGGATTGATCTTGAGGAAATCATTTTTTTGGATTGTTTTGGTCTGGTTTGTTTCGAGGGACATCAGCAAAGGTTGAGCTGATCAAGAGAGTTGAAGAAAGCCCAGGATCGTCAAGAGTGTTTGGTGGATAAGAGACGAAGGAATTTGGATTTCGGAGTCGGAGATTTGATCTTGAATAAGTTTTCTCCGATCTAAAGAGCTATAAGATTGAGTAAGACTGGGTAAGTCAGCTCCGAGATGTTTTGGATCTTTTCTGTGTTTTGTGAGGATTGGTGTTTGATTTTCAAAGTTGAATTGTCAGTTTGGATAACTGGAATTTGATGTGTTTCACGTATCTCTGAGGGAGTACGTGTATGGTTTATCTCTTGTTGTGGAACCAGCAGTTCAGGAGGATGTGATTGTTGATTCAGACTTGTCTGTAGTCTGATATCCTGTTTAGTTTTGTAGATCTAGTTGGAGAGGAGTTCTATAGCTTAATAGTATTGATTGTTTAGATTCTATAGAGCGAGTATCCCGATATTTATACCGGGGAAACTCGTGAAAATTTTATCCAGTTTTTTCTGGATAATTAGATTTGTTTTGTTTGAATTGGTTGCTATGGTTGTTAGCATATGTTTGATAATATATGCTTGTGTTTTAAAATAAAAATCTTAAGATAGATTATTAAATTACCTTTGCTTTTAAATTTCGGGGACGAAATTCTTTTAAGGGGGAAGGAATGTGATATCCCGGAAATTTGGGCAATATAAATTTAATAATCTGTGTTATAAATTTAATTTGATTTGATAATTTTAATAACAAATTTGGAATTTTATTTAATAATCATGTTTTAGTAAATATTTAAATTGAAAGATTTTATTTTTTTTAAATAAATAAACTGTTATCTGTTTATAATATATATATAATTGTATATATTGTAAATTAATAAACTTTGATTTTGAATTTAGTAAATGAATTAATTTTTTTTAGCTCTAATTTATATTTGATAAATTGGAAATTTGATTTAAATTTAACATATAACTTTTCAAAGAAATTCAATAATTAATGTTATGGTTTATACTTATAATAAATCTTATTTGTTTAAATTTATATTTTTTTAACTTAAAAATGAATTTAAATTAGATAAATATAAAAGCTAAGTTTTATTTTATATTACTTGAATTTTTTATTTTTTTTTGGCAAGGCCGACGGGGTTGAATGGACCCCTACCATTTTATTGAAGCACTAGGGAAACAATACAGACATAAGCAAACGCTTATAAGAATAACAACATAGAGACATAGTGCCACAAACACCGGAAAAACGAAAAGAAAAACAAGAAAAGGCAAAAACTAAAAAGAACACGTAAAGGCTTGCAAGATGCCAGGATCGAAGGAGAATCAGAGCATCTTGATGCCATCGCATATAATCTTCATAATCCAAGCATGCAACATATGATTGTTCTTAGCTTTACTGGGATTGAAGACACGAACATTTCTTTCAGTCCGGACAGCATGAATGAAACATTTGAGAATGCAGGTGAAGACTCTCTTTCTTGAACTATTGACACCAGTAGAAGTGAATATATCATTCCATTCAACCGTATTAGACTGTCTCACGTTAATACGACCTATCTTATTCATGACTTCAGTCCATATAGCTTTAATATTGTCACATTCGAAGTATATATGCTCCACAGTTTCTGGGAGGTCAACGCAGAATAAGCATTGAATAGGAACTGCAAACCCCAAACTATTCAGTTTCGCACGTGTTAGAATACCACAGTTCAACACTTTCCAAAGCAACATGTTTTGCCTTGCATTGTTATCAAAGTGCCAAATCCTTTTGTACCAGGTGCACCTGGGCCTGTCAGCATTATGGGCTAAACAATTATATATATCAGCAATTTTACACCCCTTAATTTTGCAATTCCACATCACCTTCACAGTAGTAGATATGGAAGTATTGGAATGTCGTATTTTGCTCTAAACACATTGAATTCTCTGATTAGAAGTATTCGGCAGTTGTATAACATCTTTAACCTTAGCTTGGCAAGCAACTCCAGATTGTAGGATCTCATTATATGTCAGCTGTCTTCGAAGAATATATCCTTGTTCTAGCCACGGATCATCCCAGAAAGAAGTATCAAAATGCGGAGGGCGGCTGAATTGAATGAAAGGTAAGAATGATTCCTTAAGTTTAAAAATGCTTTGCCATGTCCAGCTCAATCGATGCGGTCTGCTCAAGGACCACAAACATCTACCCTTCGTGACATGTTTTCTGGACCAAGCCGCCCACAAGCTAACTTCAGAGTTCAGGAATGTATCCACATGCTTGGCAAAGGCAGCACTATTCCATAACGACATATTTAGAATGCCGAGCCCCCCATTTTTAATTGGTTGTTCAGTTTTGGAAAATCGTATTGGAGCGACATACCTTCCAACTGTCGATCCAGTCCACATAAATTTCATGAATGCAGTACGGATAATTTTAATTAACTTGTCCGGCAAAACAAACGTTCTCTCCCAATATACTTGCATAGCACAGATGACAGACTTTATTAGTGTAACTCTACCCGCTTGACTGAGTTTTCTTGAGGACCAGCAATCCAATTTGGAGATAATTTTGTCATATAAAGGGAGGCATTGATTTATAGTTATTTTAGAGGTAGCGAGAGGGAGGCCTAAATATGAAATGGTATGTTGATTGCATGACAGCCCAGAAATTCTTTCAATTTGCATAACTGCTTCCGAAGTAACTCCCGCCAATTTGATATCAGATTTAGACAAATTAATTTGTAATCCTGTCATGTTGTAGAATTGTTCAAGAGTGTGGAACAAGGACCTAATAGTATCCAAATCAGGGTTGCAAAATATAACCAAATCATCAACAAACATCAAAGAAGCAATCTGGGGATCTTTGCATTTATGATGTAATTTGAATTTGCCTTGTCCTATTTGCGTGTTTAGCAGCTGCGTTAGGAGCTCCATAACAGCAATGAAAATATATCCAGATATCGGATCTCCTTGCCTAATTCCTTGCTTGCTTCCAAAAAATCCCGCACAAGATCCATTAATGATTATAGAAAATTTTGGAGTAGACATACATTCATAAATCTAGGCAATAAAATGAGGGGGGAAATTCATATAACCAAAGATTCGAACAACACTATCCCATTGAAGCATATCAAATGCTTTCATAATATCTAACTTTAACATAGCCTTCGGGGGAGAATTCTTATGCGTATAACCATTTAGGAGTTCATGGGACAACAATATATTATCTAGATTATTTCTGTCCGGCAAGAAAGCAGCTTGATTGAAGGAGATAATAGAAGGGAGGGTTTTTTTGAGCCTGGAAGCTATGATCTTCGAGATGCATTTGTAAACAGTATTGCAGCATGATATTGGACGGAAGGCACAAACATCATGCGCATTATTCACCTTTGGGATAAGAGCAATATTCGTATAATTAAAGGAATTGATGATTTTAGCCTTTTTGAAAAATAGTTTGATTGCGTCACATACATCAGTGGACACAAAGGACCAGCAAGTCGTAAAAAAGAATGCGTTCATACCATCTGGGCCACCGCATGAGTTCTTGTTCAAAGAGAACATGGCATGACGAATTTCATCACTAGTCACCTCTTCGCACAGTATATCGTAATCAGTAGCACTAATTCTGGGAAGAATATCAGGCGGAATAGTATCAATGCGAGGAAGAAAATTATTCTTATTACCATACAGACCAGAGAAGTGATGAATAAAGGCCTCTTCAATTCCAACGGGCGTCGTTTGTTCTTTGCCATGCGAGTCCGTCACTGACACGAAAGTATCGTTAATCTGCTTCTTCCGCAAGGAAGCATGAAAGAAAGCACTATTTTTATCTCCTTTTTCCTGCCACTCAATTCTGGCCTTCTGCTTTATCATATCATTTTCTTTATCAAGGGCGTCGAAGAACTGTAAAGAAAATTCACTTTCGATCTGAGAGAGGGCAGCGTTGTTGACGTCTTGCATCATAGCTGTTTGAACTTCCTCAAGTTTGGATTTAATCTGAGAACTTTGTTTGCTCCCCTTACCGAATTTAGAGACTGACCATTTTCTCAATGCACCCTTGATTTCCTTCAATTTTTCCTGCAAAACAAACATATGATTACCATACTTAGGAGTATTCCACGCATTAATAGCAATAGTTTTGAATTCGGGTTCGAGAGCCCATATATTAAAAATTTTGAAACTTATTTTCCTCTCATGTCTGCTGTGCGGAAATGGATAATTTGTGGAGAGTGATCGGATAGAAGGGGAGGGGAAGGAGGTTATAGAGGAGGGGCCATTTATTGTAGGAGACTTGATTACAAAAGGCATGATCAATACGGGAAAAGGTTCTACATCCCCTTTTTCTTTTGTTGTTCCAGGAAAACTGCATGCCTGTCGATTTAATTGGTATAATATCAGCATCACACAGAGTGGTGGCAAGGGGCTTTATTTCATTCAGAGAAAGCGGGTTCCCACCGATTCTATCCGAAAGAGAGAAACAACAATTAAAGTCACCCAGTATAATCCACGGATGAGAAGATTGTCTTAGGGAGGGGATGTCGTTATGCAGGGATAGTCTGGAGGTCGCAGAATTATGGCCATATACAAAGGAAAGATAAAAAGATGATCGATCAGATAAAGAGATGGCATGACAATGTATTAACTGAGGCGTGGAAAGAATAGGGGAGAGAAGGACATGTTCAGGGTTGAATAATATCATTATTCTACCATACGTAGCCTCGACAAGGTTATGAAGCAGCTTCCAATCAGGGTTGATGTAGTTAGCTGCTTTAAGAGTTAGCTCATGGTTCAATTTGGTTTCAAGAATGGCCAGAATGCATAGCTTGTGAACAGAGATTAGCTTTTTACATTGATCGAGCTTTATGACATGATGACCTCCTCTAATGTTCCAGGCTCCAATGGTTGGCATCATAGAGTATACTCAATGGCATTTAGTATTTCAGATTTCATTTTCCTAGTCACCGCTTGTTTGGAGGACAAGTAGTTAGGAATCGATTCGGACAGAGGAGTGACAGCATTTTTCCTTAAGTTCTTTTCATTGGGGGTGATATTATCTTGACATGGGGGGTTGCTGATTTAGCTGGCGAAGTCGAAACAGGAGGAGGAGGTTTGTAAGCATGGGGAGGACAGATATTAGAATAAGGGTGTAAATGAGAGGTGCTAATAATTCCTGAGGATAATTCACGTGGGGGAATAGATTGTGTAAAGGGCGTGCATGCATGTACATACAAGGGCTCTGAAGTTTGCACACCTTCTTGACTTGTATTATTTGAAAAAACTTTCTTGCTTTTTTTTTCCTTTCTTCTTGTTAGAGTTATCATGGATGTTATCACTACTTGCAGTACATTTTTCATTATTACTATTTCAATCTACCATCCTTTCAGTCTCTACAATTACAACATCTGCTTCCAAAATTTGCTGACCATCACATACATCAATTTTAGCATTATTCTCGACTTCCTTACCATGTGAGCAATTCACTATATTACTATATCGTAGAGTAGCATCGAAATTGCTTTCGGCTGTTCTGTAACATAATCCCATCTCATCATTTACAAGTATTGATTCATTGTCTTCATTGATCAACAAAAGCGCATCATATTTATTGCTAACAAACGAATTGAAGTTAACATGTTCATTCTCTACCACTTTATCCTCTTCACTTGTACTTTTGTTTCCCTGTTGATTGACAACAGTTTGACATACGTTTCCACAAGTTTTTAACTCACTATCAACACACAGTCTCAAAGCATTATCATCTGTGGTTTTCTTTACCTCCACTGTTTGTTCTTTAACACCATTCTCTTCAATCTCACCCTCTTCAAGAAGTATCTTACCTTGGTCACTAATTTTATCTACTGAGTTGTGCTCTTCCACATTACTGACTTTTTGTATTACAATCTCATCTTGCTCCTTCTGGTTATTTCCTATTGGAGATTTCCTTGCCTTGATTTCATAATACTTGTTTTTCGTTGTAACTTTCAACCATATATTACCAGTTTTACCTTGATCTTTTTGAACATGTACATGTTGTTTACCGTGCTCTCTGTTCTGATTTTGTATATCTTTGTTCTGATTTTGTATATCATTGCTATCATTAACATTTGTCACCACGACAGGAACCATTTTATCACATTTATCCGTGGCATGGCCAAATTTTTTGCAGTCGACACATATATCCGGCTTCCAAAGATATTCAACATATATTTTTTGATACCCTCCTTCAACCAACTTTACCATAAAATCATTAACTAATTCCTTGTCAGGTCTCACCTCAATCAAACATTTATCATAACTCAATCTCTCCTGCCTCTCAGTCATTTCGTCCATACACAACAGTTTTCCCAAGTGGCAAATCACCCAATTTATTCCCAATGGGGACCATGCAAATATTGGAAAATTATACAGATTGACCCAAACAGGGACTGCAGTCACAGAGCCACTGACATTACTGATAGCAGCATCATAAGGTTTTATTATAAACAGCTTATTATTCATGATAATTGGATCACTTTGAAGGATTTTAACTCTATCTTCAACACAAGTGAAGGAGAATAAAAAGATAGTACCATCAGATTTCACTGTAACAGACCCTTTCAATTTCCATATTTTCTTGAGTCTAATGATAACAGCAGTATAAGATAAGGGTTGATCCAAGAAAAAGCCTACAATCATGTCATTCCAAATTTTGGCACCAGCGTCAATAATATCACCGGAAGGAACTAAAGCACCATTCTCATATACTGGAACAAGTTCAACGGGGATGTACTTCCCAGCGTTCTTTGGTTTATGCTTAAAAAGAGAAGTCCATTCTCGTTCACCTTGGGGAGAAGGAGGGTTTACGGGGCAGCAAATAGAAAAAGTGAAAAGCGGGGCGGGGATGACAGGAGGTTGGACAGTTGTTGGCTGAGGAGGGTCGGGGGGGCAGGAGGATGGACAGGGGGAGGAACAGTGTCTAAGAAGGGACAGGACGTTGGGCTCAAAGTTGAAAGGAGAGGGGAGAGGGGGGTATGGGAGCAGCAGACATTGAGGGAAATGATTTTAGAATTACTTGAAAATTTTATATAAGAATTTATAATACAAATTACAAATGATCTTAATTTGTTTATAATCTATTTTATAAATTATTTAATATTGTTTAATTTGTTATTTTTAAATAAAATTTATAATACTTAAGTTCTTATGAACATAAATAGATTTTGAAAGGAATAAAATTGTTGTTTTTTAATTTTAATAGAGTTATATATGCATCTATATATAACTTGATTATTAAAATTTGATTTGATAAATTAATTTAAGGTTTGAATTTAATGTTTGAAAGAATAAATACTTAAAAGTATTTGAATAGGCTTTTATTTCTAAAATTGTTTTGTTTTGTTTTTCTATAAAAGAAAAGGGATAAACTCATTTATATATACACTAGAAATAAAAATAAGATTTAAAAGCTCTTATAAAAGAAATTAAAGTTATATAAACAATTTAGAATTAAAATTTAAATACTTAAAATACATGTGTAGGTCTCTTAAGACATCTTATTAACATGTGTTAGTTATAAAATAAACTATGGTGACAAATGTTAAGAATAGAGACAAGTGTCTCATTTAAATTTCTTTTTCTTTTATTTTTAATTAAATCAAAAAAATTTGTTTATATAAACATTTCTTCTTTGCCTTATCTTTCTTTTTCCTATTCTTCTTCAAACTTAAGAAAATCTTTCGGATTCTAAAATCTGAATTCATCTACATTCAAATAAATCTGCAAAACCTATTTCCCTCAAAACCAAAAACTATCTGAATCATATTCATTAACCTGAAATGCAAATCATAGCCTGCATAGCCTCTTCAAAACATTAAATGACTAAATTCAAATTTGCAATTCAATTCTGCAAATTCACAAACTTGCATGCATCTGAAAGTCGCTGCCTCTCTGTTTTGAAACTTCATCAAGCTTGCATGTGTTCACCTGGAAAACAAACATGCAACTGTGAATCTGGAAAACACAAAGTACTACCACAATTTCAAGTTAAAAAAAAACAATCTGAAGTTCAAGTCTTCAATAAGCAAAAGCAAGATGAAGTTTTAAAGCATCTGCAGTTTTTAAAATGCAATCTGAAGCTTGTGTGCTCTGGCCCTAAAACCAGGTGAGTAACCTTTTTTTCTAAATAAACATAATGAATATAGTTGTTTGATTTATTCCTGTGATTATCATGTTTGGAATGGATGAATTTGATGATATACTCTGTTACATGTTGAATGCATGTTGCACTGTAAACTTGTTTTGCCTGTTTTAGTTTCCAGATTGTAGTTATGTTCAAATCATGACTTCATGAAAAAAAATCAATGTTATAGTTTAAGGTTTTAAACCTAGTATGTTATGTAATATAAGTTAGAGTTTAATCTTATAAAAAAGAAAAGAAAAAGGATAAAGCTGTGATGATACAGGATAAGCAAATGCAACAGAGTAAAATTTCTGAAATCAATATGTAAATGTTCCAGATTTATTTATTTATGCTTATAAACAAATTACTTGATTATTAACTTGATTTTTAAAACTATAATCTGAATTTTTAGATTGCATTCAACTGAATATTTTTGGTTTAACCTGAAAACATAATTTGGGCTGGTTCTATCAATCTAGGGATTTGGAGTTGCCTGTGTTCCTATGGTTGATAGAGTAATGAGTGAAGATCTAAGGAAAATTTTTGTTGAATGGACTTATGCAGTGAGGTAGTAATAATTTAGGGTTGAAGTTTTTAACCCTAGTATTTGTGTTCATCCGGAAATTGGTTCGCCACAGTCTCTAGAGGCAATCGAGTTCATCTACATTCAAGTTGGTGATTGATGGAGTATAGATGAAGGTGTGGCCGGAGGTGAAGTCACCCAGGTGGTCGGAGGCAAGTGATTTCTGGTGATTCCAGTTTCGACCATTGTTTCAGTATTTGGGAACTCGAATGCTTAAATTCGAATTGGGGTTTCTGCCGTTGGTTTAAGGGTTGGAATGGCACTAGGAGATGGCCGTTGACTTGCGTAGGGGGTCGCGATGGGTTTGAGATGGTCGCCGTGGTGGTGCAGGTGTGCAGTGGTAGTGGAGTGTCAGTTGTTTTGGGAAGATGAGTTACTCGTGTTGTTACGGGTGAATTTGTGGGTTGCTCGAAGATTTAGGCTGTTTTACTCGAAGCTTTGGGGTTAGGGACTCGAAGCAGATGTTGATTAGGCTCGGGTGGGTTCAATTGTTACAGGTTTGTGAAAACCTGAGTTGTTTCTGAATTTAAATAATTACAAAATGAAAAAAAATGATGATTCTCGAGTTACTCGAGTGATTTCGAGTTGCTCGAGCTAATTATTGCAGTTTAGAATTTGTCGTGTTTCAAATTTTAAACTGAATTTCAAAAATACTAAGTAAAGAATTTAATTAAGTTTTAAATCTTACTTTAAATTGTGAATTCAAGTTTTGGTTTGAATCATGTCTAAAAATAAACAAGCTTTTAAAATTTAAACTTATTTTAACTTTAAAAGGAGTTTATTGTTTAAAAATGTTTTTATAGAATTTGAATTCAAATTTGAAATTTAAATATAAAGTAATGTTTAAACAAAGTTTAAATTGGATTCAAATCTGAATTTGAATCTTTGGTTTTAAAAATAAATTTAAGGTTTATAAATTTAAATGTTTAAACCAAATTTGAATGATAATGTAAAAATTTAAATGGTTTAATTTTAAAAAGAAATTTATTTTAACTTTTGTAAAATTTCTTTTATAATTAAGGAATTATTATCAATTAAGGGTTTTAGATTGATTTTAAACTTGTTAAAGTTTAATAATAGATTAATGTTTTGTATTTCATTTAATTATTAGAGTAATTAAATGAATAATTAATTTATTTAATAAATTAATGAAACAAATAATTATTTAAATTAATTAAGGGTTAATCTTAAGGGTTTAGGATTAATTATTCTTTGAATAATTAACTTGTAATTAAGAATAATTAATTAAATAAGATTAGTTTTTAGTTAATAACTAATTAATCAAATAATAGATTAATTAAGTTTTAATTAACACTTAATTATTTAATTAATCTGGAATTAATTAGTGGGTTAATTTATGTTTAATTAATTTGTAATTAATAATGATTAAAATAAGTTAATTATTTTAGAAAATAATTAATGAATGGTTAATAGTTAATGAAGGTCATTAACTACGGATTATTTAATAATTAATTAATGTGATTAATTTTAATTATTAATTAGATTAATTAATTTAAAGATAATTAATTTGTGTAAATTGTTAAGTATGATTACTTATGGAAGTAATTAAGGAATTAATTACTTATTAAAATTAATTGAGTTTATTTGATTAGTTTAGGTTAATTAATTCATTTTCATTAATTTAAAATTAATCATTTGATATTTTTGAAGGATAATTACTTAATGTAATTTGATGAAGAGGAATTACTTAGAGAAGTAATTAATGGTAATTACTATATGTAATTAATTGGAAGTGATTTGATAATGAAGTTATTTGAGTATAATTACTTTGTAAATTAATCAAGGGATTAATCAGAGATAATTAATTAAGGAGTAATTAAATTATTTGGTGAAGCAATTAAGGGTAGTTAATTACTGGATGGGGTTAATCAAGGGTGATTAACATTTATGGTTTAAATTAAGATTAATTACTTAAAGAAATTAATTTAAATAAGGTAATTAATTAAAATGTAATTAAGATCATTAATTAATATAATTAATGATGTAATTAAGATTGATTGATTAAGATTAATTAATCAATAATAAGTGATTAAAGGTAATTAATTAATGTAATTAATTAAGGATTAATGTAATTAATTATAGTTAATTAATTAATGAAGTAATTAAAGGTTAGTTACCGTATTGGTTAAATTTAATTAATTTGAAGAAATTAATTAGTGGATGATTACTTGAATGTAATTAAAGGTTAATTAATCAGGGATGATTAATAATTGGTTGATGATTAATTAATCGATTGATAATTAATCAATAGTGATATGAGCAAGTTGATATTGGTGAAGTAATTAATTTAATTTACTTTAAATTAATGGAATGATGTAATTAATTTAATTCATTTTAAATTAATTATATTTGGTGTGGTTAATCATTGCTTATATAGATGGATGATGTTGTTTACTTTGAATGGTTGAATCTCATATATGAGATAATTAATGTTGAGTGATTTGGATGCATTGGTTGCATTGTGATGTTGATATAGATTATCTTTTGAATAATGATAATATTGTTTATCCGATATGATGATGATGTTGATTATCTGTTGTGGATCTGTGATTTATCTATATGGATATATAGATAATTGAATTGTTTTAAACCTTTAAAACAACTTAGCCTTAAAAGACATGCTTTGGATTTCGATGAGACCGGGATCGGGTTTCCATATTTGGATATCCGAAAACCACATCAATTCCAGTTAAACGTTAGGTCGTGTATCCAAGTGAAGAGTGAAGACTCGAGGTGTAAGGGCTATACGTCAGTATAACTCTGTGGGTGATTCCGTAATGAGTTTGACGGGATAGTACTTATATGTCCGAGATGATGATTTAGAGTGCAAGGGTTATGATCGTTAACTCTGAGGGTGATTCCAAAATGAGTGTAACGAGATAATGCCTTTGGTTTCGTTCGAACCCGGAACGAACTTGTATGGGTTGAATGCTTTCAGAACATCATCAGGTGGACGATGAGCATTCTAAGAGATGTGTTCTCTAAAGGTAATCGTAGCCTCAAGCCTCATCAACCGGGAATGGCTAAAACAGGGGAGGTGCAGCAGGGCTTCGTGGGTAGCTCCCACTGGAGAGCAAGATTTACCCCTGTCTAGAGGTCCCTTTTTATTTCGGCTGTGTGGGTAGTTGGATGTACACCAACTGCGAGGTTGTCTTGTTCGGAACTGTTCAGTAAGGAATGGGTCCAGCTTTGTGTTGCAGGGGAGCGGGCGTACTCCTCGGTGCGTTGATCTAGGCCACGTACTGTGACGGGCGGTACCCCAGTAGCCCTGCCATTGTATGGAATCCAAAATCAATAAGTGCCAATGGTTTTGATTGTATTACCCACTTTTGTGGCTAGTAGCTGGAATTTAATCATGTAACAATTTCAGCTATTTCATATTTACTTGAAAACCCTAGACCCTATTATAATATCACTGGATTTCCTATCAAATGTTTTGGTTAGCGTAAGGTAAAAACTTTTCCATGTTTATGTGTGGGAAGTCTTACGTGATACCTTTCTTTTCAAAAGGATTTTCAAAAATTAAGCAACTTTAACCTGTTACTCACACCAGACACATGTCTGACCCAGAGTTTATCTTTTGTTTTCTTAAACTCTTGAGTACTCAAATTTTTACGAGTAGCCAAGGGAATTCAGGTTAGCTTTGACGAATATTGGAGGAGCAAATGGAGCAGGAGGCTTCTGCGTTAGATATATAGTATTCCGATGTGTGATCTGTCATTGTCTATGAGTTGTATCATGTTGTAAATACTAGACAGGTGTTTATAACTGCCTAGTATGTGTCGTATATCTGTGTACTCTGATAGTGGTTGTAACTATGTAATATTTTATGTTATTAATATAATTTATTCGTTCCGCTGTTGAGATTCTGGTGTTGTTTCTTCTTTCTTTTCTTCTTCTATTCCTTTCTTTCTTAATTGAAGATGCGATTTTCTGGGAGCAGAAAGTCGGGTCGTCACAATAAGAAAAGTTGTAATACACTTTCAAAAATAAAAAGGTGATTTTATTTTAAAAAGTTAGAAAGTATATTTTCCTGGAAAATTAAGTATATTTTTAAAGTAAATTAGTATTATGATTTTTAAAAGGAAATTTAACATAAATGTTAGAAATAAGAACTTTATTTTAAGGGGAATTATGGTTTAAGCTTACTTGGAAACTCTTATAGAATTTCTAAGTATTATCTTTATTTAAGTAATTTTAGTAGCTTAATTTTGAATAATTTAAGCATAAATTTTTGAAAGTGATTATAAGGAGATGGAAATAGGTTTTAAAAAGAAAAGTGATTTTATTTTTAAAGTATTGAAAGAATTTATGGGATTGGGACGTAAAGTAAGTTGGGATAAATTGAGCAGGATTTATAAAGAATTATATGGGTTTTTTTGAAATGAAAGTGTATTTCCTGGAAAGCCAAGTATGTTTTCAAAGTAGATTTTAAGTATAAATTAAAATTTTGGGGATGTTTAAAGGAATGTTTTAAGAAATTTTATTTAAGTTGATAAAATTTTAAAGGTAAATATTTATTAAATTAGTTACAGTCGTAATTATTTTAAAAGATTATTTGATATTATGTTTTAAAAAATATTATTAATATTTATATTTTATATAATAGTTTTAAGTTAATTATGGTGGTTAATTTTTTTAAAGTATATTTTAGAATAAATTGATTTTAACTATTTTAAAATCTAAAGTATTTGGGCTTGGTGATTTTCAGTGGAAATAAACAATATTTGGGAAATTTATTCCATGAGAGAAAGGTGGTTTAAAACTGTTTTCAAAGGGTTGAAGTATGGAAAATAGCTTGCGAAGTTATTTTGAAATAAATAATTTGGAAAATTAGTTGATTTGATGATTGTTTGTGAATGTTATTTGATAGTTAAATAACCGACTATCAATATTGAACAATGCGCTGATCGTTTCGAAGAGACTGAGACCGGGATTAATTTCTCGAAAACCACTTCGATCCGGTTTGAACGTTTTCGTGAGGAAGACAAGAGCTGGGAGTCGAAGGTGGAGCGGTGTAGTGCAAGGGCTAGTCACTACTAATCCTGAGGGTGATTTCAAAATGGATGTAGTAGGAATAGTGTCTTCGGTTGCATTCAAACCCAGAAGAGACTTGTATGGACGAATGCTTTCAGAACATCGTCAGGAGGACGATGAACATTCTATGCGAACGTGTGCTAAAAAGATAACGCATGACCTCGAGCCTCATCAACCGGGAATGGCTAAAACAAGGAAGCTGCACACAAGGCTAAGTGGCTAGCAACCAATTAGGGTAAGGTCACCCCTGTCGAGATGTCCCTTTATATTCGGCTGTGTGGGCGGTTGTTGATCCCAACCACGGGGTGAACTTATTCGGACTAACCAATAAGGGGTATCTCCGGTCTTATGATGCAGGAGACAGGGTGGATCCTTGGTATGGTGATCTAGACCTTGTACTATGACTGGTTGTACCCCAGTAGCCCTGCCATTGATGGAAATCCATTTTCCCTACGTGCCTTTATGGTTTTGTTTGTATACCTATTAGCTGGAATTTAATAATGTAATAATTACGACTATTTGAATAAGTATTTATATATAGACACTACTATAATATCAGAGGATTTTATAAGAAATATTTTGGTTATCGTAAAGTAAAAACCTGACATGTTTATTTGTGGCGTGGTCTTACGAGATACCTTTGATTTTAAAAAGGGTTTTTGAAAACTTTAATAATTCAATTGAGTGTATTTTTCTCACGTTGGTTTTCTAGACTGATTCGGGTGTTATTTTATTATAATGCACGGGTCAGGCCGAGTATTATAAATCCATGTTAGGATGCTGTGGAGCTTAGGGTACGAGCTGGATGGCGAGACATATCATACGTATTTGAAGTATATTCCGCTGTGCTGCATAAGCTGTATAGTCAGCTTTGTGAGGACAAGTTAGTTTACTTTCCAGTAATTGTTTTGATTGTGATGTATTCTGATGATGTAATGTATAATAGTTTCTTTTGTGTAAAGATCGGTTATTATCTATTATATTTTATTCCGCTGTGATTGTGAGATTCTTATGTTTTGTTGTTTTCTCTTCTTCTACCTCCTTCTTCTTTAACATTAATGGTTCGTATTTTCCGTTCACTTTGAGTTGATATGTTGTAGAAAATTGTCGACTCAAGGGGTAAGGGTTTGCGGGCTGTTACAGTGGTATCAGAGCGAGATTGGCGATAACCTTGGCTCTGGTGGGAATTACACATTAGAAATAGAGTCAATAGTACTCTATAATGAGTTGAGTGTATTAATAGCTATGAACGTGCATTTTTTAGTGAATATAAAAACTGTGTTTACTTATTGGTTGAGTGTTTATGAATTCTGGTCTGTATGGGAAGTACAACTGTATCGATAGGGGTTTCTAAACTCTTAAACAAGATAAACTGACATAGTATTGTTTTAAAGTGGGTAAATGAAATAATTTCACCCAAAATTATATTTTGATATAAAAGAAATAATTTTTTGAAATTATTATATATATAATATATTTGGGTGTTTGGTTATTAATATTATAATCAAATAAGAATCTAAAATTTCAAATGGTCTATATTTATAACCGAATAGAATTATATAGGTATGACTTCTCCAAAAGGAGTATAACTAAAATTTGAAATAAAACCAGAGTTTAAATCCTGGGAATTTTGGGAAAATGTTTAAGTTTGGGAATTTTAATCTTGGAAATTTTCAAAATGTTTTCCAAAGTGTTTGAAGGAAACAAAGGGTATTTTAGGAAATAAATTGTGGGAAGTAAGGAAGCACTGAACTCACTTCAGTCGTTGGAAAATAATCCGGATGATGATGGCCACATTGTCAGTATTCATTTTCGAGTTTCTAAGTGATGGATTGCTAACAGGGTGATTTGGTATGATTTTTGTTGGACTTGTTCGATAAATAAGTTTGTTTTAGAAATTTCAAAAAGGAAGATTGTTTTAATAAAACCAAGTTGTTTGGAAACCCAGAAGCTTGATTTGATATACCAAGGAGGTATGTGTTATTTATGATTTCAAAATGATTTTGAAATAAACCGGGAAATTGAATTCTGGGAATTCTATTTAAATGTTGTGAAAAGTCAAAGGGAATCAGTATTGAATTTATAAAATGAAGTTGATCTAAATAAGAAAGGGAATTGAAAATTTTAACCCTGGAAATTTAAATTTGACTTGAGTAAAAAAAAGTAAATAAGATGTGTTGAAATTTAACTTGAGATAAGTTAAATAAAATTTAATTTGGATTTAAATTGAATTGGATATTATGTGGAAAGGTAGGATAATTGTATGAGTTACAATTATTGAATGGGATGAATACACTTAAGTCTTGAAGTGGAATAATAATAAGCCAAGATGAAGGTGGTTTGGTAATAAAGTAAAAGAATTGGGAAAGTAAAAATGTTGAATTTGAATTGTTAATTGATTTGAAATATGATTTTGGAGTAGAATTTGAAATAAAGTTAAGTTTTAAAGCTGGTTATAACTTAAGCAGTGATATGGATGTTGATAATAAACCTTAGAAGTAATTTTGTTAAATGGTTTATAAATAAGTCAGCCAACAAAGTGGTAAATAACTTTAATAAGTATTAAATAAAAGTTGATAAATTTGATTAGATGAGAATCAAATTAAAATGGTAATAGAATTGATGCAAGAAGAAATGGAAGAATTATGGAATTGAAATAACTTAAGTAAATTGTGAAATGGTTATTGTCGAGCCTTATGAAATGGTTTTGAATAAACCTGTTTGGATAATGAAATGAAATGCAAGTGAAGGGATTTAAATTAATAATGGAATAAAAATTGATATAAAATTGAGTTGAATTAATTTAAAATGGTCATAAGCTTAAGAAATTGTTATTTTCTTGAATAACAATAAACTTGCATAGGAATTAGTTGTTTTGTGGTAAACAAGGAAATGAATTAAAAGAAGTAAATGAAATTGGTTTTTGAATCAATTGGACTAGATAAAAATTTAATTAAGAGGATTTGCATATGAATGAATATGACTCATAAATTTGATGCAAATGTATAAATTTGGAAAAGAAGAGAAATGGTGTAAGCAAGCCACATGTTAATCATATTGAAGTGAATATGAGTTGTCATGGTAAATATAAATTAAGTATAGTAAAATTTGGTTGTAAGTCATTTCGAGTGAAATAAAATGAAATATGGATTTATAAAGGAAATTAAAATAGTGTTGAAACCTTATGATTACTTACAAAAGATGCTTAACATGTAGGATTATGAAGTTATTCGTTTAGGTTATGAAGTGTTGGTGTTAGGCTAGTAGGTAAGTGGAATGTTGATAAATTTCATATTGTTGAAACTTATGTGCTTGTTTGAGTAGGTACAAGTACAGGAGGCAATCAGGTAGGGTTTGGAGCATATAAATGCATAAAAAAATTAGCCGCACGCTTAAAAACGCTTATGAGAGGTACGCCTACGCAATAAAAGTTGAGAAATGATATATATTGTGATACATTTTGCTTTCCGACCGTGTGGGTTGATGTATATATATTTATCATATTGTAAAAGGCTCTCCGTATAAAGGAAACGCTGTCAAAAAATTTCTAAAATTTTGGGAGTTAGAATTTTTTTGGAAGTTTTGGAAATCTTTGTCAACTAGAAAAGTGATTTTTGGAACAATGTTAGAAAATCAAAGCTTTTGAGATAGAAATGAAAGCTAATGTTTTCGGATTAAACTAAAGGGGTTTTGAGAAGTGAATGTAAGTTTAAATTAATTCAGTTTTGGGGTAAGTTAATGAGTTTGGAAGCATCTTCCTACCGTAGCAAATTTCGGGGACGGAATTTTTATAAGGGAGGAGGAATTTAATGACCCAGAATTCTGGTCGTTTGATTTTAAACAATTAATTCATTTTAAATGCTGAATATGAATTGTTAATTGTCTTTGAATAAGAATATTTTGGTTAAATCAATAAAATTGGATTATAATTTCAAATATGGCAAATGTGATTGGATTTGGGTAATAATAATTTGATATTTGATATTGGAAAAATATTGTGAATCTGGGTGTATATAGATATGGAATGGTTTCTAAAATTTATTTAAGTTCAGTTGGATTTGAATTTTAGTATTGGACCATTGGATGGAATCCAAAGTCGATAAGTTAAAATAGGAATATTATATTAATTTAATAATGGAATTTAATATAGTGATAATGCAAATAATCGGATTTTGTACAAACTGGAATAATTTCTAATGTGAATATAAATTCTATATGATTTATAATTAGGTTAGTAAAGTTTTAAAAGTGAAGTTTTAAATGATTTCGACGATTTTGAAAATCTCTCGAATAAATCGACAAGTTAAAATAGCTTTCTGGGGCACGGTCTTGGAATTCGACGAAACCAGTTCCATTGGATCCGCAATAGTGTATTATTATCAGATTTCAAATTTCATAGCGTTTGGATTTACTATTTATTCATTCGGGTGAGAAACGCGTTGAAATTTAAATCGATAATTTAATATTTAAACTCGATTCAAAAAGCTATCTTCCACATATGATTGAATAAGCCTCCAAAACATGTTTCATTGTGTTCGAAATATGGGTAAAACCTTATGAACGCCTGTCGGCATGCGTCGTTTGGAGATTGTTCATAAAAGTTGTTTAAAAATGAATTTAATATTAAAATAATATTAGTAAGCGTTTATATCTATACATGTTTCAGGAAAACCCTAACTTTCTTCCTCACGGCCTCCACTTTCGAGTTCAATGGCCGATAATGGCACGTTTTCTCCATCGTTTATCTCTCGATCTACTCCCCCATTTCAAAAACTTCCAACTAGAAAAGTGTCGAGCTCTCCAAGCTCTAGCTATCCAACGGTAGATCGTGGGTATCATCGTCGATTAGAGGAGTTAAGAGGCCATGTTCGTCATCGTTTCGAGCATGATTTTCGAAGCTTAAGGATAGCCGAGTTCGAAGAAACTTTGGGTGGAGGTGGAGTTACGTAGGGCTTTATCGCGGTGGCCTCTGATCGAACTCCGATTCGTCGAGATGGAGCGGCGAGCAAGCCCTAGGGCGGAGATGTTAGGTTCGTGATTCTGGCATCGCGCGTGGGAGATGATGATTTCAGCGGTCGAGATTTATTCGATCATACTGTCTGATCTTGTTTTGTGTAAAACAAAATCTAAATAAAAGGAAAATTTTGGTTTAAAATTTTATATAAACTTTATAAATCCATAGCTTGTGCATGCATGGCCAGATTTCGACGAAACTGGCGACGTCAGAACCGCAGCGACGCAATCTACGCGCTGCAGCAGATCCGGAGGAAATTGGGGCTCGTGAAAATTTAGATTAAATTGAAGGCGCTCTATACAATTTAAAATTTAAATGCTCGACAAATTCAAGGTGAGTTAATCTTACTCACATCTGCGGTTTTAGTTAATTTTTCAAAAAGTTAGAATTTAAATTGTTGATTGGTTATTTGAATGTGATATTATATATAGTAGTGTGTGTGTATATATATATATTGGAGTGATTGATTTCAGCATTATATAGCGGATGAGACCCTATGCGTCCCGCACAATAGCGGATAACCTCATATACCACGATATTCCATCTCGAAGTGGAATTGGTATTTTTATATTGTGCTAACATCTATGGATGCAGGAAAGTAGGTTGGAGGGATCCAACTGGATTCCTCAAAAATGTTAGAATTATTTTCTTAACTGTGATATGTTAATTGATAATCCATGGTAGATTATATTGGAATTGATGTTATCGATTTCTATGGTTGGCTGAATATATATTTGGGTATTTTAAGATATCAAATATACGAAGGTGGGATTTTTTTTCAGGAAAACTAAATGGGGGTTTCGAAATAATGAAATTGATATTTCAGATTTAAATAAGGATTTTTAAATCATGATGAAGGGTGAATTTGGTGTTAATGGATTTTGGAATTGATTTCTGGATAAATCAAGAGAAATTTTAAAAAAGGGTTTAAAACGGGACAATGGGTTGAAATTGATTAAGTGTTTTGAAAACTGAGATTTCCAGGAAAATGAGGATGGAAATTTGCAAACTGTTTTACAAATGGAATGCAATATTTTTCAGGGGATAAATTTGGAAATGTATATTCCAGAGGAAACTTCATAAGAAAAATTGTAATTCACTTTCAGAAATAAAAAGGTGATTTTATTTTAGAAAGTTGGAAAGTGTGATATTCCGGAATTCCAAACCCAATTTAAATGTGATAATTATTTTAATAAATTAATTTAAATTAATAAAATTGTTATTTTAAACAATAATAATAATAATTGTGTGGTAAATTTATATTAATTTTTAATTGAAATTAATATATACAAAATAGAAATGTATTTGTTAAAATTGTATTCATATCAAATTTGATTTTTGAATTGAATTTGAAATTTAATTTGAATTTGAATTTTTAAGTTGAAATTTCAAAATAGGGTAACTTATATTTTAAATTATACTTTGATTTTAAAAGTGTATTTCTTTGATTTTATTTAGAATATAAAATTTGATTTATATTTATTTCTTTAAAAAGGATTGATTTATATAAATTAAAAATGTATTTTTAATTTAGAAAATCAATTAATAAAAACATTTAAAAATTCTTTTTGCATGGTGATTACATTTGTTACAATTTAAAGCATACTAATAACATGTGTTAAGGAGATAACAAGTTATAATGACAAGTGTCACAATTTTAATTTATTTTCTTTAATTTTTATAAAAACAACATTATCTCTATAAAGAGCTATTCCATATTCTTCCTCTAAATTTTCCCATTCTCATTTTCTAAAGCAAGAAAAATTACTCTTCCGTTTACAAAATCTGAACTTCATAAATTTCTACACTTTCAACCAAAATTTAATCAAGAATTCAAGCCTCACTTCAAAATCTCAAAACTGCAAAACAAATTACAGCAAAATATGAAAAAGAAAAAAAGATCAAGGTTCCTGAAAAATCATCAAAAATTTTGAAAGGCAAATTCAAATCTCTTCCATCTTAAGTGCTGATTTATTTAAAGTGGAAAGCATCATCATCATGCAAACAATTTGATCAAGCAATTTCAATTTTAAGATCTGCAGTCGGTTCTTTTCCAAATTTTTGAAATTCTGGTCTCTGCTTGAAAGAATACAGGTGAGTAAATTTTAAAATCAGAAAATTAAAGTAAGAAAAATGTTTGCATGTGAATTTTAGATCTGTTTGATGCTTGCATGTACCTATTTCTGTAAGATCTTTGTTTACATGTTATAATTCAACCATGCATGCTTGAAAATATATTAGTGCTTCTCTGCATTTTTAAATAACAGAGTAAATGTAATTCCAGGGTTCAAAATTTCCATTTCAAACGACTATTAAGTTGAATCTTCAAATGCAGTAGGATTATTTAAACATGAATTAAGGTTTAAATAGTTATTCAAAAAGAAATTGTTTGAAAATCTTCTGAATCAGGAAGTTACATTGAAAATTTTAATAACATGATAAAAACAAGTATTGAATTTTGTTAATTCAATTTTACATCTTGAATCAACTTGGTAAAACATTATTTTTAAACTAAAAAGCGGGATTTTTAGTTAGGTCATGGTGCAGTATTTCGGTGATGGCCTGAAAGTAGTTATTGGGCAAATACTGGTGACTGGGTCGATTCTAGGGGTCGAGCTTTGGATTGAAGTTGTAATGGAGATGGATTAATCTGTGAAAAATAGTAGAGGTGGAAATCATTCATCGGAGAATTGGGAACTAAGGGAACTAGGGTTTTTGCTCTGTGTTGTGATTGTGTTCGAAATTTCGCGACTGGAAATGTTAGAGTGGATCGAGTTACGAACGGTTTTGGGAGAAGAAGCGTGGAGGCTTTGCGATGATGGGGCCGTGTTTTCGAGGCGATCGATCGTCGGCGTTGAGGGGTTGAAGGAATTTTCTGACGAGGAGTTGTTCCGATTTTGGGTTCGAGTTTCTCTTTTTTTGATTTAGCTCGTGTTAGGGATGGACGAAGGTCAGAGACGTGACTGTGGTCGACGTGGAGTTTGTGAGTGGGGTCGTTAATGGGTTAGGCAAGATAAAATGATTAATCAAAAATTAATTAATTTAATGATTTTGATTAATTAATTAATGATTGGTTAGGCAAGATAAAATGATTAATTCTTAAATAATTAATTTAATTTGAATTAATTAAATTAATTATAATATGAATTAGAGATGTGCTTGCTTATGGATGATTGTTTTGAATTGAATATCTGGATTTCGTTGATATCTGTTGGATGATAGTTGAGATATTCTATGATGGGATATTTTATATATCTGTGACAGATGTTTGTTATTATTTCTGTATAATACTATGTGGATGCTATGTTTAAATTGAATTATTTAAATCTTCAAACAACTTGACCTTTAAGACACGTTTAGATTTCGATGAGACCGGCATCGGGAATCAAATTTGATTTTCCGAAAACCACATCGATCTAAGTAAAACGTTAGGTCATGACATCTTAAGTGAAGATCGAGATGGAGTTTTAGAGTGCAAGGGTTATGTCGTTAACTCTGAGGGTGATTCCAAAATGAGTGTAACGAGATAATACCTTCGGTTTCGTTCGAACCTGGAACGAACTTGTATGGATTGAATGCTTTAAGAACATCGTCAGGTGGATGATGAGCATTCTAAGAGATGTGTTCTCAAAAGGTAATCGTAGCCTCAAACCTCATCAACCGGGAATGGCTAAAACATGGGAGGTGCAGCAAGGCTAAGTGCGTCATGCCCAAGTAGGACGAGATTTTCCCCTGTCTAGAAGTCCCTTATTATTTCGGCTGTGTGGGCGGTTGTTGGCCACAACTGTGGGGTTGTCTTGTTCGGAGCTGTCCAGTAAGGGATGGTTCCGGCCTTGTGTTGCAGGAGATCAGGAGTGGTCCTCGGTACGGTGATCTAGTCCCCGTACTTTGACGGGCGGTACCCCAGTAGCCCTGCCATTGATGGAAACCCATCTTCCCTACGAGACCCTACGGTTTTGATTGTATTACCCACTTCCGTGGCTAGTAGCTGGAATTTAATGAATGTAACAATTTCGTCTATTTTCTATTTACATGAAAACCCTAGACCTTATTATAATATCACTGAATTTCCTATCAAATGTTTTGGTTAGCGTAAGGTAGAAACTTACCCGTATTTATTTGTGGGGAGTCTTACGTGATACCTTTTGTTTTCAGTTGATTTTAAAGTTAAACAACTTTAACTTGTTTACTCACACCAGAACCATGTCAGACCCGGAGTTTATTTTGTTTTTCATAAACTCTTGGGTACTCAAATTTTTATGAGTAGCCAAGTGATTAGGTTGGGATTGGAAAATGTTTTGGAAGCTGGAGCTAGAGTCCAGACGTACTTATCTATTTCTATCCGCTGTAGTGACTTTTGATGTTGTATTTTGGGTTGTATGGTTTGGCTAACTCTTAAAATGTCAGATGTGATGAAGTCGTATAAATTTATGTACTCTGATATGTAAAACTATGTAATGGATATGTGTAATATTATATTTTGTTTCGTTTCCGCGGTGAGATTCTGATGATTGTTGTTCTTTTATTTCTATCTTTTTTATTTCTATCTCTTTCTTTTCTTATTAATGATACGTCTTCTGGGTAATGAAAGACAGGTCGTCACAGAAAGTATATTTTCCTGGAAAACTAAGTATATTTTTAAAGTAAATTAGTATTACGATTTTTAAAAGGAAATTTAACATAAATGTTTGATATAATAACTTTATTTTAAGGGGAATTGTGGTTTAAGTTTGCTTGGAAACTCTTATAGAATTTCTTAAGTACTATTTTTATTTAAATAATTTTAGTAGCTTTATCTTGAATAATTTAAGCATATATTTTTGAAAGCGATTATAACGAGATGGAAATAGGTTTTAAAAATAAAAGTGAATTTATTTTTAAAGTATTAAAAGAATTTACGGGATTGGGACGTAAATTAAATTAGGATAAATCGAGCAGGATTTATAAAGGATTATATGGGTTATTTTGAAATGGAAGTGTGTTTCCTAGAAACCCAAGTATGTTTTCAAAGTAACTTTTAAGATAAATTAAAGTTTTGAAGTTGTTCAAAGGATTGTTTTTAAGAAATTATTATTTAAGTTGATAAAATTTTAAAGGTAAATATTTACTAAATTAGTTATAGTAGTAATTATTTTAAAAGATTAATTGATATTATGTTTCAAAAAAAATTATTAATATTTATATTTTATATAGTAGTTTTATTTTTAAGTTAATTATGGCGGTTAATTATTTTTAAAGTATATTTTAGAATAAAGTGATTTTAACTATTTTAAAATCTAAAGTATTTGGATTGGTGATTTTCAGTGGAACTAAACAATATTTGGGAAATTTATTCCGTGAGTGAAAGGTGGTTTGAAACTGTTTTCAAAGGGTTGAAGTATGGAAAATAGCTTGCGAAGTTATTTTGAAATAAACAATTTGGAAAATTATTTGATCTGATGATTGTTTGTGAATGTTATTTGATATTTAAATAACCGACTATCAATATTGGTCAACGTGTTGATCGTTTCGAAAAGACCGGGATCAGGATTAATTTTTTGAAAATCACTTCGATACGGTTTCAAAGTTTTCGTGAGGAAGACAAGAGCTGGGAGTCGAAGGTGGAGCAGTGAAGTGCAAGGGCTAGTTGCTACTAATCCTGAGGGTGATTCCAAAATGGATGTAGTAGAAATAGTACCTCAGTTCCGTTCGAACCCGCAACAGACTTGCATGGACGAATGCTTTCAGAACATCGTAAGGAGGATGACGAGAATTCTAAGTGAACATGTGCTAAAAAGGTAACGTATAGCCTCGAGCCTCATCAACCGGGAATGGCTAAAACAGGGGATGTGCATACAAGGCTTAGTGGCTAGCAACCAATTAGGGTAAGGTCACCCCTGTCTAGATGTCCCTTTATATTCGGTTGTGTGTTTGTTGATCCCAACCGTGGGGTGAACTTATTTGGGTTATCCAGTAAGGGGTAGCTCCGGTCTTGTGACGCAGGGGATCAAGGTGGATCCTCGGTAGGGTGATCTAGACCACATACTGTGACAGGCAGTACTCCAGTAGCCCTGCCATTGATGGAAATCCATTCTACCTACGTGCCTTTACGGTTTTGTTTGTATACCTATTAGCTAGAATTTAATAATGTAACAATTTCAGCTATTTGAATAAGTATTTGTATATAGACACTACTATAATACCAGAGATTTTATAAGAAATGTTTTGGTTATCGTAAGGTAAAAAACCAACATTTTTATTTATGGCGTGGTCTTACGGGATACCTTTGATTTTAAAAAGGGTTTTTGAAAACTTTAATAATTGAATTGAGTGTATTTTTCTCACGTTGGTTTTCCATACTAACTCGAGTGTTATTTTATTATAATGCAAAGGTCAGGCCGAGTATTATAAATCTAGGTTAGGATGCTATAGAGCTTAGGAGACGAGTTGGATGACAAGACGTATCATACGTATTTGAAGTATATTCCGCTGTGCTGTATAAGCTGTATAGTCAGCTTTGTGAGGACAAGTTAATATAACTGTCCAGTAATTATTTTGATTGCGATGTATTTTGATGATGTAATGTATAAAACAGATATAGTTTCTTTTGTGTAAAGATCGGTTATTATCTATTATTTTTTATTCCGCTGGGATTGTGAGATTCTGATGTTGTTCTGTTTTCTCTTCTTCTACCCCCTTCTTCTTTAACATTAATGGTTCGTATTTTTCATTCACTTTGAGTTGATATGTTGGTGAATAGTGTCGACTCAAGGGGTACGGGTTTGTGGGCTGTTACATGTGCAGCCTTGATTATCGTTTGTGTTAATAATGTTGATTCGAGTAGTGCGGAGTGATTACTCCTATCTACCGAGCTTTCTTTTTAGCCGAAGGATAGCAAGTTGAAAGTTGGAAATGTGATAAGTCTAAAAGACATGGTTTCTGTATGAGGTTGAGAAATGCTATTGCATTGTTGGTGCGAAGGGACCGGGATCGGATTTATTTGAAAACCACTTCGGACCAATGTATATGTGGCGATTGTGCAGGTTGGTCGATGATATTGAGATTTCGAATTTTCATAGTGAAGGACTGCTTGTTGATAGTTTGGGGTTAAAATACTGAAATGTATATAATAGCAATAGTCTCTTTGTTTATGAAATATCCAATGCAAGGACGGTTCGTTGCTATTCCTAGGGATTTCCCGATAGGATGTGGTAGGGAAGTACCTTTAGTTTGTCATGTTCCTGGACAACTTGTATAGACGAGTGTTTGACATTGCATTTCTATGATTACATACATTGGTTTTTACAAACATACATCATGTAGTGGTGGAGAAAGCAACTTCTCTTAGCTTAACACCCTCCTTGAGACATATGAGCTCAAGGGTTGTATTTTTGCGGAAGGCAATTAGTAGTCAATGAAAACGGCAATGTGGCATTCAAAGATGATGTGATATATGATATGTGATATGGGATATGTGATATGCGAAAGGTAACTGATACCTCTTTGGCCTCACACTTTGGAAAATGACTGAAATAGGGATAGAAGCAACAAGGCTAAAATGGGTTACTCCTGTTAGAAGGTGTCATCACTATTCTAGATATATTTTTACACGCTATGACATCGTATATTTGATTATTGTCGTGTATGCTGGTGGCCATGGATTTTAGGTTGGTAACGACCGGAGTGATGACATATTCTGTACTATCCAGGAAGGAGTAGGTCGGTCTTATGTTGGTTTAGGCGCCCAATATCTGGACCCTAGGTACATCCCTCTAGAGGTGTATCGAGTTTTCGAAAAGGTAGTCCCTTTGCCTATTCATTTGTATGGAATCCAAAATCCACTGCGAACTAGCGGTTTTTTTGTAGAGCCTAGTATTGCTGGAATCTAATAATGGTAACAATTTCAGCATTTAATCTATTATTTGTATAATAGACATTATTATAATATAACGTCATTTGATATGAAAAGGTTTTGGTTATCGTAAAGGAAAAACCCATCCGTGTTTATGTGTAGGTGTGTCTTACGAGATACCTTTTGTTTTGATAAAGGAGAAGTTTTGATAACTTTATAAATTCATTTGAGGTGTGTTTTCTCACTTTGGTTTACCAGACTAATACGGGCGTTCTTCCCTTTCAATGCTCGGGTCAAATTGAGTATATTTACAGGTTTAGATTTGGTGCTTTTGGAGCTTCAACAGGCGAGTTGGAGATCTTCATGTTGTATACACGTATCTGTTTATTATTCCACTACATTGCTTTGCATTGTTGTTGTTGTAAATTGTCAGCATTTGTGAGGACGGGTTATTATAACTGTCCAAGCTGATGATTATTTATTATGTACTCAGATATTGATTTGTGTATACTATAGTTTCTCTTTGAAAAGATTAATTATCTATATTATTTGTTATTCCGCTACGATGTGAGATTCTGTATTGTTTTGATTTTAATTCTCTCTCTTCTTCTTCTCTTCTCTTCTTCTTTCTTCTCCCTTTCTTCTCACCCTCTTTTTTTCTTTCTCATGATTATCTGTAATCGGTGCACTTTGGTTCAGAAATGTGTGGTTTATTTTCGGATTCAAAGGGTGCCGAGTGTAGGTCATCACAGCTGCGGCGCTCGACCGATATAGGACGATCATCAAAGGTTAAAAATGAAACGAAACATCATACAGAACCTACCGTATATCTCACGCGGCATGGAATAAAATATAATATACATCATAGATATAAAACAGGAGAGACAGTAATAAGTAAGTGAACCAAATATCATAGTACAGATCCATGTAGTTATACGAATAGAGTAATATAGTTTATACAAAATTGAAATAAACTCAAATAACTGTCTCATAGTAATAGTAATAAGCAGACACTGTCAAGGCACCATAGCGTTGTACAGCGAAATAAGCATAAAAATTTATATATAATATGAGATAGCTACACCCAACTCGTCCTCTGCACAACTACTGCATCACACCTAGTCCTGCTATCTACTCTACTTATTTAAGAGTACCCAAGAAAATAAGAAGCAAAGCGTAAAACCTTGGGTCAGAGAAAAGTCGGGTGTAAGTTGTAAATGAATATCAAAATACTATACAAATCGGCATAGTAAGGAACAAGGGTATACAAATCATACCTGACCTGCCCTACAACCAAAGAGTTAGCACATAACAAACACAATATGCTACTCTACGAATATAGTAAAGGTATACTACAAACTAAGCATGATGACGGGTGTCTAGGTATCCATATCCCTAATACCTATCTTCAGTGACATCCCTATAGTGATAGAATATAAAAGAAAGCAATCAAAGCAACCATAGCATCCATTAAACAATCCTTACTGTCGGTCAATGTGCTCTAGATATATGATAAATTGTGTGGCTATTTCCCTACCAGGGACTAATGGAAATCCCGAATTTCAATGTACTTGCCTCTAGTCCGAAGCTGATACTAAACCCAAATCCATTGTTCACGGTATATGAATCCAAACAACCGACCCTGGGTAACCGAACAAAGTACTCACGAGCATCCCCACAATACCCCTGTTTCGAGTGAATCAAAAAACACTCTGAGTATCAATGATCCCTTAGCACGCATCATGTTATCCACGGGTCATCCTTCCTAGAACCCGCCCTTTGTGGATAACCACACCTTTCAGTATCGAGTAGCCACCTTCAGAACCTAACTCCATTCATCATCGAGTTGTCATCAGCAAAATTTCAAAGCTATCATCATGCTACCATATCGCCATCAAACCCCAAGTGAACAAACAAACACCTTCAGCATGACCTGCAGAGCCTCCACTTCCCCTTCAGGAAGTTTAACCATGATCCCAATACATTAATCCTCTCAGTACCGACCAAACCTCTCGGTACCGAGTGGTGTACTTACCTTAATTTTAGCTAAGTTTCTTCCTTCTCTTCCAGAGCTCCATCTTCTAAGTGCTTGGACTCCGACTACTCCCCACAAAAGCTCTCGGCATTAGCCCCCAGCCCTAAATGATAACTCCAAAAGCTCTCAGTAATGACTCTAGAAGCTTTCGGTGCTCAGTGCAATACTTCGCCAAATTTTAGTATTTGACTTCTACTCATCATGCCTAGCCTTTACTTGAAGAACAAAACTTCCACCGACACATTTCTCCGCCAATCAAAAGCTCACAGTATCGATCAAACCACTCGGTACCGACTCCAGTACTTAGCTCCAATTTTGATGCAACTTGAATCCTGAGCTCCTCTCATGCTCCTAAGCCCCTCCTCCAAGTTTCATCCAATTCTGATCATCTTTGCCTTCGATTTTCCAAATTCACCGACCTCATTCCTAACTACCTAAAAGCACTAGCAAACCATATCAGAGCATAACATACAAACATGAAATATTATACTTATACATCCAATCATAAAGCAATCCATAAAAACATTCAAAAACCATTTGAAATCAATTAAATCTCAGCCGTAAACATGTATAAAAGTGTGATTAAAGTTAGAAAATATTTTTGGAACAAAATCATGTTAAAAAGCATCATTTTTAACTATATAAACATGCATAGTATAGTATCAAGAACCACTCACTAAATACCCAAAATACCAATTTCTCTACTTAGATCTGATGTGGACAACAATAGAGAGGAATGCAAATTAGCTAAAATGGTCGTCTCAAATTCCTCTATGCTAATTACCCCTCGAATTATGATTCAGGCTAAGATTAGTAAAGAACGGAGATGATTTTTGAAGAAATTATGGTTAATGAAAGCTTACATCTATTTTAGGGAAGATGGAAATGACTTGGATCTGTCTCAATAACCTTCTTGTCATAATTTTCGAGATGGGTTAGTGGGCCTGGGTTTAGTTAATTACCCAATAATACAGGCCAGTAGATGGCAAAAATTAAAACAACTATAACTTTCAAATGGTAAACCGTTTTTCCATTATGACCACTCTATGGAATGAGAAACCATCATCGTGAAGCAATGGATGTGCATTGAAACCCTAACTTGGCTTTTATCAAAAGTTATAGTCAAAACAATATTTTTAGGCTCAAAACAGTCAAAAAGAAATTCGGCAAAAATACTGGATGTAGAAAATATCCCTAAGAGTTATTTTCCAAAATTTCAGAGTCATATGACCTTATATAAATAAAATAAAAACTATTTTATGATCCTTTGATATGTATAATACAAGTCATGACAATATAAATACCTGTACTGCAATTTCCCTGCATTATATATGTCTGCTTCTATGCAATGTGCTTATTTACCACAACTATATGCGTATAAATAAAATTCTTGCAATTTCTTTAGTTAAATTCTATTATTTAGCACAGTTTGTAGTTGACAAACTGTTCCATTTAGCGAAATAGAACCATGATTGGACTAACTCCGTTGTTATTCCTATTTTGGATAGGTCGAGTTTCCTTTAACCAATTATTACCTTAAATAGTACAAGTTCCATTATTATTCTCTGTTGCCAAGGAGCATCCACTGTAATATTTACTTTATGTTTATATATTTCCACCATGGACCAAATCTCGTTTGGAGAGCCTTCTTTTCCAAATTTCGGAACCCGAGCATTAGTAGGAGACAACATTATGGGGCAAACTATCTGTTTGCCCCTAGTCCGATAGCACTTTCCCATTCCTGGAATGGAAAAGTCAAATAATACGAGTCCTGGATTTCTAACGACTATCATCGCTTATCCTTGGCCAAGCATGTCCTATTAGGCCACTAGAGTAATCATGGAAACCTAACTTGTATAGCGGTCCCTGTCTCCGAGAACTGGCGGTTTAGTTGCTTGATTTCGAATGTTCCTTCTTGACGCTGCCAACTTCAGGGCAATAGCCTATACTTGCAAGTCGGGGTCAAATTATGCGATCACCTTCCGCACGGTCTTCCCTTCTTAACATTGCCAAACTCGAGGTAACAACAAATTCCTGAAGGGTGGGGTCAAATTATTTGATCAACCCTAAGTGGTCATTCCTTCTTGACGTTGGCAATCTCTGGGCAATGTCAAATTCCTGAAGGTCGAGGTCAAATTATCCGATCGATCCTTAAGCGTTATACCTTCTTGATGTTGCCAATCTCTAAGAAATGCCAAATTTCTAAAGGTTGGGATCAAATTATTTGATCGACCACTTAGTATTTATTACTTCTTGACATTCCAATCTCCGGGCAATGCCAAATTCTAGAAGGTTGAGGTCGAATTATTCAATTGACCCCTAATATGAGTTCTCCTTCCCGATGTTGCAAATCCCTCGGGCAATGCAGATTCCTGAAGGTTGAGGTCGAGTTATTTGATCAACCCCTAATATAAATTCATTCCTCTCGGTCCCAATTCCTAGGCCAAGGAAGTTTACGCCCGACTATCCTGCTAATCGCTCAACATAGAATTTTTACTTGCATAAAAATGGTTACATTGGTTCACAAAGCTAACTGTATATAATAGTGAAAATGCGGCAAGTCCTGCCTTATTACATTGCCCCCGGAGTCCATAGGTGGCTAATCTGCGAAGATAAAATAAACAAAACAAAACATAATAGTGACGCAATAGGTCGTTATTCCATGTCTGTAGAATTAGAATTCCATCAACGGTAGCTAACTTGAATGTTCCATCTCCAAGCTTATGTTCGATTTCATACGGGCCTTCCCAGTTCGAACCGAGTTCCCCTATACCTGAGAGAACCCGTTTCAGAATGCGATCCCCTACCTTGAAACTATGGTTTCGGACCTTGGCATTAAAGTGTAGTGCTACTCTTTTTTGGTGGGAGGCTAACCTTAGTTTCGCTTCTTCCCTTTTCTTATCAACCAAATCGAGGGACTCAAGCAAGAGGTCCTCGTCCTCTTTTTAATTGAAATTCCTTTTACGATGAGAAGAGACTTCTAGTTCTATCAGGATCATAGCTTTTAATTTGTATCCCAAAGCGAAGGGAAAATGTCCAGTTTCTGACTTATGGGCCATTCTATAAGCCCGTTATGCTAGCGGAAGCTCATCAACCCAGCTGCCTTTAGCTTTAGTTATCGCTTCTTCAAGGTGGACTTAATGATTTTATTTACCACCTCCACTTGTTTGTTTACATGCAGATGTGCTACGCTCTTCTCGATTCTATACTGCCTGTAGAATTCCTTGAACTCAGTACTTTCAAACTAAGTTCTGATGTTTGTGATGATCTTTTGAGGTACTCCAAACCTGCAAATTATGTTCTTTGTCACGAAGTTAATCACCTTTTTCATTGTGATCGTGACAAGCAGTTCCGCTTCAGCCCACTTCGTGAAGTAATCCACTACAACTATTGCGTACTCAGCTCTACCTTTCGCGATCAATAGCACATCGATTAGGTTAGTTCCCTAAACCAAAAATGTCCATGGGCTAACATTTATGTAAATTCTCTAGACATGGCTCTCGGGATCTTCGCAAATCTCTAGCAACGGTCACACCACCTAGTGTAATCAG
The DNA here is from genome assembly GCA_030765085.1 of Allium cepa. Classification (NCBI taxonomy): domain Eukaryota; kingdom Viridiplantae; phylum Streptophyta; class Magnoliopsida; order Asparagales; family Amaryllidaceae; genus Allium; species Allium cepa. Next base: position 117,745,898 of record CM060928.1, read on the forward strand.
CTGCATCGTGATTTGTTGTTAGCCATAAATATCCGTAGCGAGTGCCTTTTTGTCCAAAGTCTGCCCCTGGTGATCACCACAGTTGGCCTCATAGATTTCCATGAGTATCTTCTTAGCCTCATCCTTGGTTACACACCGAAGTAGGGGGTTGAGGATCCTCTTCTGTATAACACTTCTTCTTACATCATGAATTAAATTTCTTTTCAAAGGAGTTTCTTTCATTCGTTTATGTCTCTCCAAAGAGTCCCCTTGAGAAAATGTTCTTTGATTGGAGTCATCCATGATTCCTCTTCCTCCATGGTCTCCAATATCCATTCGACATCCATTTAGTCAATGCTTGGAGCCATCAAGACCTCTACTGGGACTAGACCCATCATCTATGCTTCACCGGAGCTATCAAGTTTAGCCAATGAATCCGCTTTTGTGGTCTTCTCCCTAGGGATATGTGTGATAGTGTAGTGCTCTATACCATCCAACAATCCCAGTTCTTTTGTTAGGTAAGGGGCAAGTCTCGAACCCTTAGCCTGATATTCCATTCCAACTTGACAAACCACTAGTTGGGAATCACTGAATATGTATAGTGTCCATAGCCTCAGTTCATTTGCTCTCATGAATACCGCTATCCGAGCTTCATACTCAGCTTTGTTGATTGTTGTGGGAAACTCCAGCCTAAGCACATGAAAAATGGACCGTCCTTTTGGGGTTTCAAGTACTATTCCTACGCCTGAACTATGCTCATTCGAAGCGTCGTCCATGAATTACTTCCAATAGGAAACTTCGTCTACATCATCCTCTTCTTCACCGTCTTGCATGACGAAATCTGCAATTGCCTATCCGTTTATCGCACTCTTTGGATGGTAAGTAATTTCATATTAGCTCAGCTTTAAGTTCCACTTCAGCCTTCCTGAAGTCTCGGGTCGGTATAATGCTTGTTTCAGTGGTTGATCCATCAATACTTTGATCGGATGATCCTGGAAATTTGATTGTAGCTTTCTTAATGCAATCAGCAAGCAATATTCCTTATTTTCCAACTTTGGATGGTACTTTTCAGCTTCTGTAAACTGCATGCCGATATAGTAAACCAGCCTTTGAATCCTCGTGTCTTCATGCACCATTGCCACACTTAATGCATAAGCAAATACTGTTAAATAAATGAATAAGACCTCTATGTCGAGTAGTTTGCATAAAACTAGTGGCATCTCCATGTATATCAAAAGTTCCCCGAAGGCATTTTGACAATCCTAATTCCACTCAAAATTATTCTTACCCTTCTTAAGGGCATCGAAGAAAGGTATGCATTTGTATGTTGCCTTTGAAATGAACCAACCGAAGCTAGCATTTTCCCATTCAAGCTTTGTAGTTTTTTTTCGTAGTTGGGGGCAGTTACATTCCTCAAGGCATTAATATGCCCTGGATTAGCCTTGATGCCCCTCACATTAACAACAAATCCTAGAAATTTTCCTAATGCTACACCGAAAGAACATTTTAACAGATTCAACTTCATTCCATACTTTCGTGAAACCTCCAACATCTCTGAAAGGTCATCAAATGGTTCCGTGATACTCATGACTTCACAAGCATGTCATCCATGCAAATCTCCATCGTCCGTCCATTTTGATTCTTAAACATAGAATTGACCAATCTTTGGTATGTGGCTCCAGCGTTCTTCAAACCGAACGACATTACTCGGTAGCGGTATAGTCCCATGTGCGTTATAAAGCTAGTGTTCTCCTGATCCGTAATATGCATCGAAATCTGGTCATAACCCGAATAAGCATCCATGAACGAGAGTAACTCATGACTTATGGTTCTATCAACCAGTTGGTCAATCCTGGGCAGAGGGAAGCTATCCTTTGGGCATGCCTTATTAGACTTGAATAGTTAACACATATATGCAATTTTCCACTTGATTTCTTGACCAACACTAGGTTAAATACTCATTCAAGATATATAATATCATGAATGGAGCCATTTTCCATCACCTTATCCACTTCTTCCTTCAACACAGTGGATCACTTCGAACCCAGACTGTGCCTTTTTTGTTTGGGTGTAAACTTTAGATCAATATTCAGTACATGACATGCTATCTCCGGCGATATTGCGTAGATATTCGAATGCATCCAAGAAAACGCAATCAAATTCCCTTAGAGAAAATTAACCAATTCCTTACTTAAATTAACGCCAAGCTGAGATCCAATCTTTAGAACCCATTTAGGATCGTCCATGTCGATTGGAGCAATCACCATCAACTCTGTCGGTGTTTCTCGTCCTTCCCCTGACTTCTTACTAGGATCCATAGCATTATCAATTCTACTATGGTTCTCAAGCCAGGGTTCGGGCTTTAATTGCTATGCTAGTGAATCTCGAATGTGAAGGCTTCCCTCCATATTCTTGTTTTTTCTCCCATCGTTTTACTTCTCTCAGCCCCGTAACATAGCATTCCCTTCCTGCATTTGGTCTCCTCTTACTGATCTGACCGCATTCTCTATGGAACTTTGTCATTATACACCAAGGAGCCAGCGCTATTCTAAATTGGCAAGGGTCGTCGGCCCGAAAAAAGTTGTATGTCGAGTATTCATCCACAATGACAAATTTATGAATCTGGAACTTTCCTATGATCTTCTTCACCCAACTCCATGGGTAGATCGATCATCCTAGTTGGTTGTTTCACTCTGCCTGTAAACCCTTAGATTCTGGTTTTATAGGTCGTAACCTCCATCATGTTAATCTTCATTTGATCAAATGTTCTTATGTATAGTATGTTCATGGAACTTCTAGTATCCACCAAGCTAAGGTGTACTGTTGTCGGTCCAATACCTACCGTTATTACCAGAGGATCGAAAGTGGCGCTTCAACTCCATCAACATCCCTATTTCTAAACACAACATCATCCGTTATCAGTTTCTACTGCTTTGCCCAAGCTCCATCTTCCATTGTAAATCAATCCTCCCGTGGTGCATTATTTAGCGAGTTTACGTACCGCTCCATTTCCATCCAGCTTTTCTCTGCTGGATGAGGTCCTTTAGTCATGGTATTGATAACCAGCCTCTCCTAGGCCCTTCTTCTCTTGGTCCGGACCGACCCTTTGAGTAGGTGGCCCTTGGGGTCTCGCGGCTTGACTACCTTCCTATTTCTCTTTAACGTACTCCTGGAGCTTATTCATCCTTATCAGTTCTTCAATATGATCCCTCAAATGTTGGCACTCGTTTGCGTTGTGTTTGTGAGTTTTATTGAAACAACAAAACTTTTCAAAGCGCCTTTCCTACTCGGCCGCTTCCTTCCTGATGGCTTTTTATATCATTCTGTCCCTTGAGTAGCAAGGTATATGTTTTCCAATGTATCATTCAAGGGCATATAGTCTTTTGATTTCATATTCTTTGGCTTGATTCCGCCTACCACTATACCCCTAAATTCTCTTTATATTATTATTAGAATTTCCAACATTAACCGCTATGTTACCAGAGCTTTCACCAGCTTATTTCATAGCTACATTGCTTTGGATAACTTCCATTGATTATTCGTCATCCACTTTTCATGTAGCTAAACATAACTCTTCCAATCGCATAAACCACTTAGCCTTTCAATGGAACTCTTCCATAGTCATATGTTGCTTCATTTCAGCCATCTACCAAAATCCATGTCTGGGTGTATGCCCTGGACCAACGCCATAAATACCAGATCTTCCTTTGGATTACTTACTTCTGTAATAGCAACATTAAACCAATTCAAGAACCCTTTCAGCGACTCCTTTGGTCCTTGAGACAAATTCAAGATGGACATCACATCCTTAGATCGTGCTACATAGAGTTGGAATCTCTCCAAGAACTTTCTAGTTAACTCATCAAAAGTTGATATGGATCTCGGTGCGAACCCAGTGAACTACATTAACACAAATTCTTTCAAGAAGATAGGAAAACATCTACATTGAACAACATATGTTGCCCTAGCACCAACCATGTGCCATTTATACTTAAGTAAATATTGTCTAGGATCAGTAGTCCCATGATACAATGGCATCATTGGCACTGTAAACTTCTTGGGATAATATTCTCTCAAAATATTTTCCGTAAATTGAGTTCTACTTGGCGTGGAATCTTATTCCTCGTTCTTTCTACCTTTCCTTTCCTCAACCAACCGATTAACCATGTCCGCTATATATTCCTCACTGGAATGGTATTCAAAAGGTCGACTTCAATGGCTGCACCGAGTGTTTGGCTCTGCAAATGATATCGGTTTGCCCGTTGACGTCTAGGCTCTTCATTCTTTGGGAGAACGACTCCTTTGGTTTTCTGTCGACATTCGGTTGGTTATATTGTAGCTGTTTGAACTCCAGCTCTATTAGCTTCGATGTTCAGCTAGTAGTCATCATCGTCATGTTGCAGATCATCCTTTGAGCCAGATAAGTCCAATGCTTCAACACTCTATGCCTCGACTGTCCAGAAAACCTCTCGATACCGAGCTGAATTATCTCGGTACCGAGTTACTTTATTTTAGGGGGAACATTCCGACTTCCTCCAGCAGCTCCTTCCATCTGTCCAACAGCTGCTTCCTTCTATTTCGCCTTTCAATTCACCTATTCTAACCAAAGACAGACGACTTTTCTTCTTCGAATCCAGGAGGAGAAGCTTACTTCCTAGTTCTCCCAGTCCTCTATGGTTGTTGGGTCGGCAGTGCTATGCTTGGATCCATCCTATCCAATAAAGTCATTTGCCTATCCACCAACTTTTGGCTAAGCTCATGCGTCATCTTATTGAATCAACCGTAGCAACCATCTCCCGCTGAGTAGGTGATCCTGGTATTGTCGGTTGATGAATAACTTCCAATTGGTGAGCATTCCCTTCATCACTACTAGCTAATGTCCCTTATGTACCAGCAGCCATCCTAGTCGATCTGCCAGTTTTTTCTAGGTGCCATCAATTTCTTTTAGCAAGCTTTCAAATTTCCTATAGAAAATCCTTTAGATCTTTAGAAACCTAAAATAGCAAGTTAGATCTATCTGTGAGAATCAACCTCTTAATGAAACCACCAAAATGTTGATGCCAAAAGTGGCACAATACCCAAAAACCCGTTGAAAAGTGGAGACCTGGCAAATACAAAGAGAAAACTAAAAAAAATACATGAATTTTTATAGTGGTCCAACACTCTCTGGCCTACGTCCACTGCAAGTTATTTATTATTTGATTGAGAGTCACCAGTACAAGTTCCGAAAGACTAAAACAGCCAACACTGTCTGCCTTAGTGACTATGGAGAGGAGAGGTAGTAGATGAAGAAAATAAAGGAGCCAAAAGTCTTGTTTCAATGGTCATAAGGTCTGTATTTATAGAGGAATCTGCAGGTAGAATAAGAGGCCCACGTGATATGAAGTCCATATCCAAGTCCAAAAGTGGAAGAGGGAAAAAGTGGGCCCAATTAGTAGTGGAAACCACTTGGTATCGATAGGTTTTTTATTGGTGGAATCTTCCCCCTTTCTTCCATATTGCATTTTACCTCCGGTGTGCTACGTTCCAAACACTTTTCCTTGAAGATTAAGTTATTTCTGATAACCTTCTTCATATAATTTGTCTTTCTCTACTTTCTTCTTATGAATCACTGGAATTACTGGTTTATTCTTGAAGGGAAGCACTATGTGACCATCACTTCAGGTAGTTCTTCAAGTACAAGTGGTTTAGGAGGTCCAAAGTGGAGCAAAAAGTACCAAGTGGTTCCTTTCGGTATCGAGTGGTCCATTCTACCGCTTTGCCTTTGCAATTTGTTAAATATACTTCTACAGCCCTTCTAAGCACATTTCCAAGTTCATGAATCATTTCATCTTCATATTGATGTTCTAACTCCAATGAAAATCTGCTTGGTCAAAAAGCTGGTTAACAGTACCGATAATTATTGGATAACTATGGGATGACCAACTCGATAGTTTTATATTGATTAATATAACCAAGGTCAAACAGAAAATGTCAATGTGACAAAATTGCACAGTTCTCTTGACTTGAGAATACGTTGATCTTCATTATGGGAACTCTGCTTCAATTATAGTTAAATTGTGACATGACATACATCGAACGACTATAGTTGGGTCGAATAGAAACATTGGAAGTGAAATACTATTCAAGAGAGGATTCATTTCCTCAGTTATATAAGGTTGTTCTCACGATCAAGTGAAGTCAATTGAAAGTCAAATTCTCTAGTCAAAGCAGTTCGGTTAATAATAATTGTTATTATTAAACTAAGGACTTTGTGTTTAGACTATAAAGTTGAATATGGATGATATTATAATTTGACCATTACTAAATTCCATAAGTCTAAAGTGATATAGTTTTGACAAAGAGAATTGGTGTAAATGATTGTCACTGCCGGGTAACGTTTGAATAGATAAAATTGGATTTTACCAAAAAGGCATGTAAGCGATAAATTCAGCCAAAATGTCATATTATTAGATAACGTTAATATTTGATTTATCCAATATTAATAGTTGATTGAATTTACACCTTTGAGTCACACAACTATAATAATCAATACTCTGAATTAACCACATGATTTAATTAATTTATAATCATTGTAAATTAATTAAATTAATTAGTATTTAATTATTAAATCAAATTTGATTTGTTTATAGACCATTAGCATTTAATAAAGTGTGTAAATAAAAGTTACAAACACACGTATCGATATATGATATCGATAGATTGTTTAAATTAGATATAAATAAAATAAATGCTAGGAGGGTTTGGGATCGCTTGAGGTCCATTATTACTCCATGTTTGTCAAGCCACATAGAAGAGAGAGGACAGGTTTTTAAAATAATTAATAAAAGGAAAAGAATAATAAAATGAAGGATTTTTTTTATATTTAATTGGCATTGATTGCCTTCTTTGTTTTCATTCTTTCCATAACCTTTTTGGTAAATACTATGAAATCATCTTTAATTAGTATTTATTGGCATTGAAATAAAAATTATCTATTGTTCTTTGAAATTGATTTTCAATTTCATATGGTAAATACTTGCATATAATTGTTTCAATCCTTATTTTAAATAAAACTTTGATTTAAGGTTAGTGAATGTACTTTAGTACAAACTTTAATTCTTTGTGGTTTTCTACTATTTAAAGTTTCATGTAAATCAAAAGTATTGTTTCATTCCTATATTAAAAAGTTTAATGCAAAATCTTAATTTTGTATAAATGTATATATACATATATCATATGTTACAACATTTGCAAATATATGTTGTTTAGATCCAAATTATTAAATTGTAATAATCATGTAGATGGAAATATACATGTTTAAGCTTAAGTAAAAATTGTAAGAGGATTTTGTGCAATAATATAACCTTTTGTTCTTAAACCATTATTTAGTTGAAATCTTTCTTGTTAATGTTAATATTGGATTTCAAATATTTAAAACAACTAATAGGTTTTCACTATATACATGTATGTATAATCATTATGGATGTATACATATACTTCATTAATCAAAACTTAGGCAATAAAGGCATGTATAAATTTGATTGATAAGTTATAATGTCATTAAATATTACAATTAAAGAGAGAGATAAATAAAAGGTTTATCTCTCTTCATATATTGACATTCCTTCCCTTTATTAATTGTATAGGGTAAGAGAGGGAAACAAAAGGTTTCCTTCTCTAAATTCATTTATACATGTTCCTTTTATACATATAAACACTATTCATAAACTGCACTTATACTTCACACAAATGAATGTATTCGATACATTCATTACAATGTCTATAAATTTAAGTTATATTTAAACCTCCATTTTAATAACTTAAACAAAACAAGATATTATTTAAAATTATATTAGATTGGATCTAACATACATTTAGGCTATATAGGCCCAATAAAGATCCAAAATCGTAAAAAAATTGAAATTCACTCATTTCTTCCATTGTGGGCTGGCCCAGTTCCATCAATGGTATCAGAACTCAATAGCCTATGTTGTCAAAATTAGTCATGTTAGGCTAACCAATTAATCTAGCCCACTTAGTACGGTGTCTAGAAAGGTAAGGACTAGGATTAGAATTAGGTAATCAAGCACCATGTCATACCTGCCTGGCCTGAAATGTGAAGAGATCCCAAAGGTTGTCCCTAATAGAATAGGCCCAATTTAAATTGGGCCTTGGGCTAATTTCCAAAATTATTTTGAAAATAAAAAAATATTTCAAATAAAAATCAAAACATGTTTATTATAAGAGTCATAAGACAACACGGCTTTTCAAAATGTTTGAAAAGATGATGATACTTTCAAAATGTTTGAAAATATTTAAATACTAACTTTGGAATTTAAAATTTACTAATAAGATTAATAAAATAAATTAATTAAATAGGTTAATTAAATAACACATGTATACATATGTCATATATATTGATATATATTATGTTATTTTAAAAGTATTTAAGATAACATAAGTATACATATATGTATACAAAATAAATTTTTTAAATTAATATAATTTAGCTTTGTTTAATTAAATTAATTGGTTAAATTAATTAATTAAAGGTTAATTGACTGAAAAAATTAATTAAAGGTTAATTAATTAAATGAAAATACACATATATAAGGTATATGTGTTATACTATAAAGGTTATAGTGTGTGTGTGTGTGTATTATTTGATATAAAGGTTATACTAGAAAAATATAAAATTAATTAAAGTTTTGATTAATTAAATAAGATTTAATTAGTATAGTGTGATACATAAGATTACTATATAAGTTAGTAAAATATAAAAGTTTTATAGTAATTGAAACTTACGTCTATAAATGAAAGGTGGAACAGTAAGAAACCCAAATAGACTTAAAGAATAAATACATGCATATAGTATATATACCATGATTTATGATGTGTCTAACACTTGAATCATGAAGGTATTTTGTAAAAAATACATTATTTCATAAGTCGATATCACTCAATTAAATATATTAAAAATGATGAATCTTTAATATAAGTGTTGTCCTCTACCATTTATATATTAGTAAATTACTTGCATACCCTTTGGTTGTTGAGCAAACTCAAGCTAGAGATGTTATGTGCGGTATTATTAATATATTGAGTAGATGGGGTAAGATAATTATATGTATTTATTGAGCAAACTCACACATATACCATACTTAGGCCATCGCGACATGGTAGGTACGAGCAAATAATTTCTTACGATTTATTGAGCAAACTCAAGGTCTAAATGAGATTAGGACAAGAAATCATAGGTTAGGAGTTGTATATAATACAACCAATAAGGAGTTATTCATTATTTATGGGGCTGTGACTTGTTGAGCGAACTCAAGGTCAGAATCGCAAGACAGACGAGTCCTAACACCCACTAGTGAAGTCGAAAGACTTTTGTGTTTTGCATTAAGGATTGGAGAAGCATAAAAGACTGGTGGGAGCCTTATTATAGAAATAAAATGGTAACATTCAACCTTTTTAATATTGTAATAACATCTTCTCTGTATAATTGAAATAATCTACTTCAAAAAAATTGTACGTTAAATATAATTGATAAAATGTTTATCACTTAAAATATACAAAGGAACCGAATTAAATATTGACAAAGAAATATAAATATACTTATCACTAAAAAAATTCATGTTAACCCATGTAAGCACCTAATTATACAACCACTATATATGTTTGTAATTTGGTCATTTACAAGTATACTTGCCCAAGACTGTGTCTTTTCTTTAATGAGTTTCGAACTCTAAAAACAATATAAAAATATGGATATTTTATCCATATGTGATCATATATTAATTTTATATGGTGAACGATCACAACTCAACATATGAAATCTTGATGAAATTAGTTCATTGAAATAAGCAAGTAAAATGTAGTGTGAGATCATGTATTCAATATGATTGATTACACTATGATCTTGTTGTGTTAAATGTAACACCATACCAAAGGCTATAAAATATATCTAAGCATTCAATCATTGAAATGTTAGTTTATCAGTTTACGTAAAGTGTAATTTATTTTATATCCACAAAAATTAAGGATGATCAAATGCGCTTTTGTAAAGAGTTCGTTATGGTATTGTAGTAAGGATTTCCTTTGAATGGTTCGACCGTTTATATGGGAAATTGAATGTACAAGAGTGGAGTAATCTAAGGCATGGTTGCGATGAAGAGACTGAATGGTCACATCTATTTCATAAAGAGATTCAAAAACGAGAATAGTAAAATAATTATAGATACTTAACATTGTAATGAGAAATATGATATCTATTTCAAAAAGATATATTTTTATATAGAAAATTGTCTTTTGTGATATTTATTTCTTTGAATTTTAGATACTTGACCTGATAATTCTCAACTGCAAACCAGCTATAGTAAATGAAATAAATAGCCTATATTAAGTGGTTAAATGGAGCTTCGTTTTTCATAAGCTATTATTGTAATGACGGAAACAGTAGGAGCATGCCATATAATAGGAGCATGCCATATAACACTTATTAGTCGCATCAAGTTACAAATATTGTTTTCGTAGAACATACCAAACAGTATTTATGAAATAATAATAATTTTTCAGTATTGTGTGAAAAATAGACATAGTTTCATTCCAATGTGAATATTATGAATATTCTTAAAAGAATAAAACTATAATAGTGGCATTTGCGATGCATTGGAAAATACAGAATAAATTATTTGCAATTGTTTTGGAATTACGGACTAACCAAAGTTTGGAGAAATAATTCCCTCGTTATATGATTACAAATCATATGGTGCTAGCAAATTGTATCTCAAACAATAAATGGAAATGCACCCATTCAGTGGGAGCAATCATAAAAGTTACCGAACTCTACGGATTAATACATATAGATGAATGCAATCGCAAGTCTATTGATTCCAAAATGGTTCCACGTATTTCATTGTATTTATGAGTTATCATAGACATGAACATGTGTATTTAATACGCATGTATCATGTCGATGATAAGCTTATAGAATACAAGTAGTAAGTAAACTAAATAACGTGCAAAAGAAAATAAAATGATTCGATTAGATCAAATAGGTGAGTATACTGGAAAGAGTTCTGAACTTAACAAAAATGAATAAAGATTGAATCTCAAAAGTCACTCCTTCCTATAATGCATTATGATGTATCGACAAGGAGCAATCGAACTTTGTTGAACAAAGTATGATTAATTGTGAGTGAAGTTAACTTGTTTCTGAAAGGTCTCTTACTTAAGAGTAGTGCATAAAGTTAAAATTAATTTCATCTAAAGAATAGTTTACAAAATTGTACAAAATAAAGATTTATAAGAAACTCCAACATGTCCGAGGTCAAAGAGTTGTCAGGTTGTGTAAGTCGAAAGACTATACGTATTAATCATACGTATGGATCTTATATGAATCGCCTCAAAAGGAGTTTGTGAATGACTGTCATTGGATGAATAATTTCTGTTTTGAACGTAAGCATTGTAAATCGAAAACCAAATCAGTTTTATATATAAGGCAATTCATAAATACATATTATGTCACACGGAGAAATAATTATTTTTTCATGAAATACCGACTTCGTGGTGAAAGAATTTCTTTGAGAAACTATTTGTACTAAAATGTAATTAGATACGATCCAAAGATAAAATCAGTTACGTGGTATGAAATGAAATCAACCTAACCCAAATTAACACATCGCATTAAAGTGTCTAATAAGTATTCTCATGCATTGAAGAAAAACTATGAGTTTCTTATCAATGTCGAGAATAGATGATCCTCGGTTAACAAATAAGTCATTAGAATCGATTCTATGATATGATATGTTGCGCAAATTCAAAATGGATTCCAAGTACAGTATCAAAATTTGATTTTGATAGTTGTACATGAAGGGATGTGATCTATAGGCCGCAGTTGTGTCTTTAAGAGTAAGACTAATGCAGTTGGAATTTAACGAGTAACGTTGATAAGAATTACCTCATAAATTTCAATTGTTTAAATTAGCATAATAGATTCATTATTCAACGTGCTCAAGTTGATTTAGATTTACTCCTAAAGTTGTTGCTCGGTATGACTTTGTGTATTGGCACATTTGTGTTGAAATGAAAATTTCTAAATAGTGATTTATAATTGATTATTTGCACATAACAACCAAAGTGTCTCAAAGTCGGTGGGAGCGTTATGGAGTTCGTGGATTTTTAGATATGATCTCGATCGACATGCATCAAAATTGAACAAGTGTCTTGATAAAAATATTAAATAGTTTGATTATCAGTCAAAATGTAAAGAAAGCACGTGTTTATAAGAAAGAAAGTTAAAAGGTGCATAGATATTTCTAAACATAAGTAAATAATACACTACTCGTTGTTAACAATATATTTGTGTTAAAATCAACTTTAGTTGTCTTAGTACTTGACATTGGATTTGCAAATGATGCCTTTCATAAATTGTATAAAGGACATTGGGAATGTCCCAAACAATATGCAGAAATGCCTTATTAAAGTGTTTAATAAGGAACATGTGAAACAGATTCCTTATGTGTTAGCAATAAGAATTAGCATACATGTTATGTGGTTTACGATATCATGATTTGTGTATGTATTTGATGCATGACGCAAATATCAAATCTAAATTGATATCACTAAATTATTGTTCCAGGTGTTCTCATGTATTTTGAAATAATAGAGAATTATTTAAATAAAGAAATCCTTATAAAGGAGTGTTCAGAATCAAATTTCACAAGTGATATTGAGTATAACATGTTAATAATAAGTTCAAATCAAGAAGCTTTAAATTGGAAATGTTCCAAACGAAACATTATGGCTGGCTCAATCAAAAGATTACATACATCGCCTTGAATAGCACCACAATAAAAGCGAAGTGTGTGTGCGTGTGTATAAATGCACAAATTTATAACTGAGCTAGGGGTGATTCATAGTATTGAGAATACTAATCATTATTATATTATAACAATGTAATAATAAGATCTCGCTAGAAGTCGAGGAACATACTTTGAATAGTTCCATATGATAAAAATAGATTATCATTATCAGAGAGGAGTAGATAATTAAGCTAACATAGTAGATCCATTCATGAAATGTCTAACTCGATCAGTTCTCGTCAACCCGATTGAAGGGATGAGACATAGATTCCATAATTGACCCCACTGTAAGTGGCAATTGATGGAGTTAGGGATATGTCTTAGAGGCAATTATGTAATTTATTACATATATCTAACTCGATAACCAATCTTGTTCAAAACAAATGGTGTTTTCTTTCTATTGTGTACATGATATAATGAGTTAATTAATTAATTAAAATCATATTTAATAGAAAATCCATAAATGGAATGTTTTGTAATAATAGTTACAAGATGTTGTAACCATGAGTAATTTATCATAATGAAATTAAAACATACTATTTTAAATATTCCTAGTCAAAATATATCGAGACTGGATATCGACACATCTTTTGAGACTAGAGCACGTAATGCCCTCCAAATGTTGGGTAGTGTATTGCTCATCGCTACTAGGGGGATCAAGGGGCTACGTACTGATGGTTATTGGATAACTATGGAATGACTCACTCGATGGTTTCTGTTAGTTAATTTAACTAAGGTCAAATGGAAAATATCGATGTGATAAAATTACACAGTTCTCTTGACTTGAGAATATTGTTGATCTTTCATGTGGAAACTCCACTTTGATTGTAGTTAAATCGTGGCATGACGTCCAGCGAACGACTATAGTTGAGTCGAATGGAAGCACTAAAAGTGAAATACTATTTAAGAGAGGATTCGTCTCCTTGGTTATATGAGGTTAATATGATGGTCAACTGAAGTCAACTCAAAGTCAAAGTCTTCGGCCAGAGAAGTTCAGTTAATAACAACTGCTCAGCAAGGACTTTATATTTTAACTATAACGTTAAATAGGGATGATACTAGAATTTTGACCGTTACCAAATTCCATAAGTCTAAAGCGACACAGTTTTCATACGGAGAATCGGTGTAGATGATTGTCACTACCGAGTAATGCTTAAAAAAGGTAAAAATGGATTTTACTAAAAAGACGTGAAATGATAAATTCAACCAAAATGTCACACAACTAGCTACGGTGACGTGTGAGCATTAATATTCGACTTGTTCAATATTAATCGTTGACTGAATTTACATCTTTGAGTCGCACAATCGTAATAATGAATACTCTGAATGAACCACATGATGTAATTAATTTATAATCGTTGTAAACTAATTAATATTTTTGAAATATTGTTTATTAAATTTTATTTTATTTATTTATATACAATTAGCATTTAATAAAATGCATTAATAAAAGTTATATATGCACGTATAAGTATATGATATTGGTAGATTGTTTAAATTGGATTTAAATGAAATAAATGCTAAGTGGGTCTCGATCATTTAAGGCCCATAATTCCTCCATGTTTGGTCGACCACATAAGAGAGTGAGTGAAACAACTCACACCTCTTAGTATACCCAAAAAGGGCACACTAGAAGATATGCGTTATAAGTATAGCTAAAGCATCACAGAGACTAAGATTCACAAGTCAAATAAATAAAAACAGCGGAAACATTTAAAATACTTATCATTAAACTTCACTTAAAAATGAGTCAATAAAACATAACATGTCTCAAAATAACTAAAATTCATGTCTCATGAAAATTACATCTTAGCCTTACATAATCAAAGTGCAAAAGTAACAGCAATAATAATAATCATAGCCCCTCTCACAAGTGCCAAGTCCATAAATGAAGAGGAACGAAACTAGAAGAATACATCTGAAATGAGAGAACCCTGAAAATAGATCTCCAAGCAACCTGAATCTACTCAACTCTGCTGGCCCGTGGGGGAAAAGGGGGAAATAGAGGAGTGGGTCAGACTAAAAGTCTGGTGAGTGAAAGTAATTACTAGCATTTCTAAGCAAGATAAAGATAATAGATTAAGCACCAATTCTAGTATAGATGAAAAATACAAAAAAGATAAAAACTGGGATAAAATACTATTTCCGATTCTGTTTGACGGTTTGCTTTGATTATGATTGTTTGCACCTATCTTAGATTGCTGTGATTAGGCTGAATCCTAATCCTATTTTAATTAAGCTAAAATCTTAATCTATCCGTTGATCAGCCTTCTACCTCTATTATGCCACTGTGAGTTGGTCCAATCCTATGGGTTCTATAGCAAAAGACACATGTTTAGCGCTTGGAACACAGTAATGAATTATTTACCCTAATCGATGCCGCACGCTTGGTCGTCATAGGTACACACTAATTGTCGCTCCCTATTTTGACCTCTTATTTACCCTAATCAACATAAGTGTGCCCAGTCTTACCTAATCTGTTGTAAGACCATCAGTCCTAAAAGGGATGCTGCTCAGCCTCACTTAAGTGTTGTGAGACCATCAGTTCCTGACTGAAAGGGATGTTGCCCAGCCTTACCAAAGTATTGTGAGACCATTAGTCCTAGTCTGAAAGGGGATGCTATGGGTACAGGCCCTAACAAACAAATTCTAGTTTGCGCACCTTGCCTAAATCCTCATATTTGAGCCTCTATCTATTGGCCACTTGTTTACCCTAATTAGCATAAGCATGTCCCAACCTCACCTAACTATTGTGAGACCATTAGTTCCTGACTGAAAGGGAATGTCGTTAGCGCTGGCCCTGCTTCTATTTTTCCTTATTAACTTAGTGTAAGTTTTTAAAATAAGTCTCTTCTGTTATTTCTGCTGTATTTGCTTATTAACAAGATCTAAGTTTTAAAATAAACCTCTTCTGTAATTTCTGCTATATTTGCTTATAAACAAGATCTAGGTTTTAGAATAAGCCTCTTTTGTTGTCTATGCTATATTTGCTTATTAACAAGATCTAAGATTTTAAATAAGCCTCTTCTGCTATATTTGCTTATTAGCAAGATCTAGGTTTTAAAATAAGCCTCTTCTATTATTTCTTTCTTTCTAATTATAATCTGTGTTATAATTGTTCTTGCAATTTTTATTCTTTTATTTTCCCTTTTTAGTTATAACCGCTTTTTATAATTATGCTTGCAAATATCTTAAATTTTCCAAATTCAGTCAATCTCTATTTTTATTTCATTTTTTCTTATTTTACATCTGATTTTTGTAAATTTAGTGTTATTATTTTAATCCACATTAGCGAATTCTATTCTTTTTAATTTATGTGTGTAAAAAGGAATAAAAAAGAAACTAATATTTACAGACTAAATTCTAACGTAAAACAGATGTAAATAAATAAATAAAATAGCTGAATAAAATAGCTGAATAAAAGTAGCTGAACAAAATAGACTGAAAAGAACTTTAAAAACTAACTATAAATAACCTATATAAAAACAGTCTCAAAATTGCATAAAAACTACAACTATTGAGAATCCTATTATTTTAAATTACTTCAAAGTCTAAAATAATTACAGAACACCCACCTATGGTACTTAGCTCCAGTCTTTGGTCTTTCTTGATCCACTTCAAGATCATAGAATATTTTTATCAAAAAGATTTCCTCCTTAGAAAAAAATTCTATTTAGGGTCTAGCCTTTGGCAATGAACACAAATAGGAGAAACATTGATACGCCATCATGTAGCTTTATCCGATACGCCATGAAAAACATCATGAACTCCCACGAGCCTCTCCGGTAGCTTTATCCGATATGCCATCTTCCATACCCTTTCCACGATAAGGAACGGTCCTATGAATCTAGGAGAAACTTTCCCACTTGATCCAAACCTCACTACCTTTCTTAGCGGAATGCCTTAATGAAAACCAAGTCTCCTACCTCGAACTCGATATCCCTTCTCAGCTTATCTACATAGGATTTCTGTCTATCTTGTCTATGTCCATTCTACTTATAATCAAATAAATCATTTTCGAAGTCTCTCTAACCATGTTGGGACCTTATAGCAATCTCTTTATAGACTCCAACCAACACGAAAATGATTTGCAATGTCTTCCATAAAGAGCTTCAAAAGGAGTCATCCCAATGCTAGTCTGAGAACTATTATTATATCTGAATTCCACTAAAGGAAGATGGTCCTCCCAAGTTCCTCTAAAATCAAGAATGCTCATCCTCAACAAATTCTCAAGAACTATATGAAGTCGAACTATCTCACGAACATATAAGGATGACAAATAAGGTGATGTCCTCTTACTCTTGACCAAAATGAAGTGTGCGCTCTTAGTCAAACGATTTACAATCACCCAAAGACTGGTATTCCCCTTCCTACATCGGGGTAATCCATCTATGAAGTCCATCGAAACACTATCCCACTTCCATTCGGGTACATCCAATGGTTGAAGCAATCAGTCGGGTTTTCTGCTGCTCCGCCTTAACTCTTTGGCACACAAGACACTTAGCTACAAACTCTACCACATCCTTCTTCCTGCCGCTCCAATAAAACACTCTCTTCATGTCCCTATACATCTTATCACCACCGGGATGAATATTCATTCGAGAATGGTGTGCTTCTTCTAGAACTACTCTCGTCAAATAACTAGTGCGGCGGACACAAAGTCTTCCATCTCTCCTCAGCCACCCTTTACTATCAATGGAATAGCGTTGGAGATGTCTAGAGACCTCTCCTTTGCTAATCCTATCCATAATATCCATAAGCTCTTAATTCTATCGCCGCCTTGAGCCAATCTGATCTATGAGGGTAGGTTTAACCTCAAATGCTGAAATCTTTGATAAACTTCCTATAATGACCAGCCAAACTTAGGAAGCTTCTAACTTCGGTAGCATTCTTGGGGGCTTTCCAATCCTGTACTGCTACAATCTTAGCGGAATCCACAGCTAAACCCTCTCTTGAGACTACCTGCCTGAAGAAATGCACCTTCTAATGCCAAAAGTGACACTTCGAGAATTTTGCTTTCAACCGACGAACACCAAGTGTGCTTATTCAACCCTTTATAGTCTACGGAAAGTTAAAGGGAACCATCCGCCTTTGTAGCGAAGACAACTGGCGCTCCTCACTCAGATATGCTCTGTTTGATGAATCCTTTCTCTAATAGCTCACCAATCTACTTACTTAACTCCTTACTCTCCCTAGGATCCATATGTCTCACAGACAACGCCACTGGCTTAGCATTGTCATTCGGATAGAGCCTAAAGTCGATCTCTCTCTTAGGAGGTAGTCCCCTAACCTCTTCAAAAACGTCTAGGAAATCTCTAACGACTAGAATGGAATCTAACTCTCCTAATGATGAATCAAGAGAATAAAGGAAGCTCAACATGACTGATCCCTACGGGTCACAAGAAACATCGAGATTCCTTCTGCTACATGTCTCTAGTCTGACGTCTCTCCTCTTGCAGTCTAATATCGCACCATAAGTGGATAACCAGTCCATCCCCAAAATCATCCCATATCCTAAATATCCCAGTACATAGGCGTTACGGTCAAATTTTACGCCTAGTATAAAAATTTTCAAACCCATACAAATCATGGATAAATGTGCCGATCCTCCTATGGGGTTTGAAACAACTATAGGGTCTACTACTAGATAAATATCTAAGTGCAAACAATCAACCAAGGAACTAGAAATGAAAGAATGCGATGCTACAGAGTCAAAAAGAGTCCGAATAGGGAAATCCGAAATAGAGATCAAACCTTCTACAAAGAATTTCCCACCTCGATTCGGTCCACTACTAGAAGGTGTTGCATCCAAAGCCTGTACTTGCACTGTAGGTGCGCCTGCTCTTTGCCCCATCTTCTGAGGACAAGCTCTACTAAGGTGCCCAGACTGCCGACAAGTGTAATACCTCCCCTTCATCGTGTCCTTCTTACAGTCCTTTGTGAAAGGCCCAACCAATCCACAATTATGACTTTTTTCCCTTCTTGATCTGCTTTTAAGGTCCTCCTCCTTTCTTCTTATCCTTATCCTTCTTATTCTTCCACCATTGCTTCTTAGGGTTTTCTGATTTAGGGACCTTCTTAACTTCTTCTTTCTTAGCTACATCTGATATAAGATCCATTTTCACAAGTGACTCATACGTCGCTCCCATAGGTACATGTGTCAATTCCAATCCTTGGAGGGGTTAGTTCTAACCCTTAGCAAACTTGATGGCCTTCTTATGCAGTGTATTGACAAGCTCCATTCCGAACTGTGATAGCTCATTAAACTGATTTATATACTCCTTCACTGAAAGACTCCCTTACTTCAGACTAATGAACTTCTCCCTTCAGTTGCCAAGATGCAAGTTGAACTCTTTGTCGATCATCCAATCCTAACAGCCCAAATATCTGCTCCGTATTCCTCAACCAAGCTCGTGCCTTTACGAAATCCTCTGTGCCAGAAAACGTTCCGCCTCCTAGATTAGCGAAGTCCTTACATAGCTTAGAAAAATTGGTTACTGCATGTGGATTGAAGGGATCTGCACCTGCTGTTGCTATATTGGGTGCTTGCCCTTGCACTTCTGGTGCCATAGCCTGGTGGTATCTACAGAACCAGGCGGTGACTTGGAATTCCTTAAGAAAATTTGGGGGGTCTGCCATTCTATTCAAAGAAAAGAGAATTTAGGCTTGAAAGAATCGAAAGAAGGTTGAACTGGACTTTGCAGGGACTTTTATAAAAACTCTCGTATACTTAAAAACCATTTGTATAATAAGAGTCTCTTTTTGAAAAACACTTTTAGTTTGAAGATGTGTTACTTTTAAAAAATACTTTACTTTTAAAACAAGTTTTTAGGAATCCTATAACCTTAGGCTCTGATACTAAGCGAAACACCCGACACCCCTTAGTATACCAAAAAGGGCACACTAAAAGATGTGGTGCGTTACAAGTATAGCTAAAGCATCACATAGACTGAGATTCACAAGAAAAATAAATAAAAACAGCAGAAACATTTAAAATATTTATCATTAAACTTCATTCAAAATGAGTCAATAAAACATAACATGTCTCAAAATAACTAAAATTCATGTCTCGTGAAAATTACATCTTAGTCTTACATAATTAGAGTGCAAAAGTAATAATAATAATAATAATAATTATCATAACCCCTCTCACAAATGAGAAGTCCATAGATGAAAAGGATGGAAACTAGAAGAATACATCTGAAATGAGAGAACTAGAGGAATAGATCTCAGAGCAACCTGAATCTACTCAACTCTGCTAGCCTATGGGGGAAAAGGGAAAATAGAGGAGTGGGTTAGACTAAAAGTCTAGTGAGTGGAAGTAATTACTAGCATTTCTAAGAAAGATAAAGATAATAGACTAAACAACAGTTCCAGTATAAAAGGAAAATACAGAAAAGGTAAAACTGCTATTTCTGATTCTGTTTGACTGTTTGCTTTGATTGTGACTGTTTGCACTTATCTTAGATTGTTGTGATTACGCTAAAATCCTAATCCTATTTTAATTAGGCTGAAATCCTACTTCTACCTGTTGATCAGCGTTCTATCTTTATTGTGCCATTATGAGCTGGAACAGTCCTGTTAGTCCCACAACAAAAGACACCAGTTTAGCACTTGGAACGCAGTAGCGAATTATTTACCCTAATCAATGCCGCACGCTCGGTTATCACTGGCACACAGTAACTGTCGCTACCTATTTTGACCTCTTATTTACCCTAACCAGCATAAGCATGGCCATCGTTGCCTAATATGTTGTGAGACCATCAGCTCTAGTCTGAAAGGGATGATGCTCAGCCTCACCTAAGTGTTGTGCGACCATCAATTCCCGATTGAAAAGGATGCTGCCTAACCTCACCTAAGTGTTGTGAGACCATCAGCCCTAGTCTGAAAGGAAATGCTACCGGTACTAGTCCTAACAAACAAATTTTAGTTTGCGCCCCTTGCACAAATCCTCAGATTTAAGCCTCTATCTATTGGCCACTTATTTACCCTAGTTGGCATAAGCGTGTCCCAGCCTCACCTAACTATTGTGAGACCATCAGTTCCTGACTGAAAGGGAATGCTGTTGGTATGGGCCCTTCTTCTATTTTTGCTTATTATCTTAGCATAAGTTTTTAAAATAAACCTCTACTATTATTTATGTTGCATTTGCTTATTAATAACATCTAAGTTTTAAAATAAGCCTCTTCTGTTATTTCTGCTATATTTTCTTATTAACAAGATCCATGTTTTAAAATAAGCCTCTTCTGTTATCTCTGCTATATTTGCTTATTAACAAGATCTAAGTTTTAAAATAAGCCTCTTCTGCTATTTCTGTTATATTTTCTCATTAACAAGATATAGGTTTTAAAATAAGTTCCTTCTGTTATTTCTTTCTTTCTAATTATAACCAATGTTATAATTGTTCTTGCAGCTGTTATTCTTCTATTTTCTCTTTTTAGTAATAACCACTTGTTATAATTATGCTTGCAAATATCTTAAATTTGCCTATTTTAGTCCATCTCTATATTTATTTAAGTTTTTCTTATTTTACATATGATTTTATTCTATTTTAATCCATATTAGCGAATTCTATTCTTTTTAATTTATTCGTGTAAAAAGGAATAAAAAAGAAACTAACATTTACAGGCTAAATTCTAATGTAAAACAGATGTAAATAAATACAAATAACTGTAAGTAATTGAATAAAATAGCTGAATGAAAATAACTGAATAAAATATACTGAAACGAACTTTAAATCCTAACTGTAAATAACTTGTATAAACACTGTCTCAAAATTGTAGAAAAACTACAACTATTGAGAACCCTATTATTTTAAATTACTTAAAAATATAAAATAATAACAAAACACTCACCTATGGTCCTTAGCTCTAGTCCTTGGTCTTTCTTGATCCACTTCTAGAGCGTAGAATATTTTTCGATCAAAAAGATTTCCTCCTTAGAAAAATTATCTATTTAGGGTCTAACCCCTGGCAATGAACCCAAATAGGAGAAAATCTAAATGAGAAAAATAGCTAGGCCTAGGATTCTATTTGTAGTGTAGCTTAGGGATCTCATACCGTTGGGTTTGAAGATCAAATCTGGTGCAACCATGTCATAGGCTCACTATGGACCCTCGAATGGAAGCACGAATGCGCAGGATTTGAGGAAAATATTGAAAAACACATCATCGCTTGAACCTGGTTCTACGTCAAATAAAAGAGGCAGGTCGACCTATGTATGATGGTGGGTCGACCATAAGGTCAACCTGACCCTATGGGGGTCGACATATAGGTCAATCTAACGTAAAACATGGGTCGACGTAGACCTTGTAATTTTTTTCGTTTTGTTCTGAATTCTAGTTTCTTTCGTATCTTCTTCATATTAACTCGGATTTTACCAAATTATACATGGAAATTGATCAGAAAATTGCCACGAACACAATGATGCAACTCTCATGGCTCAATTTTGAAAATTTCATGAACTTACTTTTTATTTAATTAATTCGTTAATTAATTATTATAGCTCAAATTTTGGGTTGTTACAGAGAGGATAAGTTTTTAAAATAATTAATAAAAGGAAAATAATAATAAAAAGAAGGAAAAAAGTCTCTCTTTAATTGCCATTGATTGTCTTCTTTATTTTTATTCTTTTCATAACCTTTTTGGCTATTCGTTCTTTCCTATAACTTTTCTTGTTCTCTCCTTTCTCTCAGCTGAAAACATGAATGCTTCCATAGCTTCGAAATTCTTAAGATCAAATACAAATCAAATTTAATTAAAAGTGGTTTATCCCTCGTGACCCTTGCACAATCTGGAGGCTGATTTCTAAATCTAGGAACTTTAATTCATTGTTCACGGTGTAATTTATTGGCTACATCTAATGGTAATTTTCTTATTTAATTCGTCTATGCATATATATGATTTGATATAATTAAAATTGTATGATTCACCTCATGTTTTAATTATTCATCTTGCCACATGTAAATTAAACCTCTCTTATATCTATTTGATTGAAATATGTTTATCGTATAGTTTGGATTCAGATCTATATTTGTTCATAATCTCCCTTTATTGTTTGTTCATAAATTGATATATTTTGAAACTCATATTACTTTTGATAACTTGTTATTAATTTATGTATTATTTGGATCTATAAATTCTTATCACAAATTTATAAATGCATACTTTGTCCCAGTTTTTTTATTTTATTTTGGAAACTTATGAATTGAAAACTGATTTTGAATGAGATTTTTTTAATAAAATTATATAACATTTAATAATCAAATGCAAATGAATTGTATATGTTATCTACTGTTCTTTGAAATTGATCTTTAATTCCATATGGTAAATACTTGTATATAATTGTTTCAATCTTTGTTTTTAGAAAAAACTTTGATTTAAGATTAATAAATGGACTATAGAGCAAACTTTAATTCGGTATGGTTTTCTATATTTAAAATCTCATGCAAAACTAAAGCATCGTTTAATTCCTAAATAAAAAGTTTAATGAAAATTGAAACTTTGAAATCAAAACTTATCTGTATAAATGTACATATACATATATCATATGCTACAACGTTTGCAAATATATGTTGTTTAGATATAAGTTATTAAATTTTAATAATCATATATTTGGAAATATACATGTTTTAGTTTACTTTAAATTTGTAAGAGGATTTTTTGCAATAATATAACCTTTTATTGTTAAACCTATATTTAATTGAAATCTTTCTCGTTAATGTTAATTTTCGATTCCAAATTAATTTAAGCAACTAATAGGTTTTCGCTATATATATATATATATATAATCATTATGGATGTATGCATATATTTTATTGTTCAAAACTTGGATGATAAAGGCATATGTAAATTTGGTTGATAAGTTATTGTGTTATTTAATGCATTAATTATTACAACTAAAGAGTGAGAGAAACGAAATGTTTCTCTCTCTTCATATATTGCCATATCTTTCCTTTATTAATTGCATAGGGTAAGAGAGAGAAATAAAAGGTTTCCTTCTCAAAACTTATTTATATATGTTTCTTTTACACATGTAAACACTATTTATGTACCACATTTACACTACACATAAATGAATATATTTCATGCATTCTTTATAATACCTAAAAAATTAAGTTGTGTTTAAATTTCTATTTTAACAATTTAAACAAAATAAGATTTTACTTAAAATCCTATTAGACTGGATGTAATATACATTTAGACTAAATAGGCCCAATAAAGATTCAAAATGACAAAAAAAATTGAAATTCACCTATTTCTTCCACTGTGGACTGACCCAGTTTTATCATCTCGATAGTAATAAGATGTACCATGATATGAAGCAGACATACTACTGGAAGGGAATGAAGAAGGATGTCAGGATATTCATCTCAAAGCGTATAAACTGCTAGTTAGTAAAGGCAAAGCAGAGAATGCCAAGTGGGTTGATGCAACCATTCGAAGTTCTTGAGTGAAAGTGGGAACAAGAATCGATGGATTTTATCGATGGATTGCCGAGGATCGAAGAAGGGTATGATAACATTTAGACCATGGTCGGTTTATTGACGAAAAGCGCTATGTTCATATCGGTTAAGTCTAGTAGAATGACATCTATATTGGCTAAGTTGTATGTGAAATGGGTGGTGTGCATAAGAGCATTGTGAGTAACCAAGATCCTTTATTCACGAGTGGGTTTTTGAAAAGCTTACAAAAGGAATTGGGGACCAAGCTTCATCTCGGTATAGCTTGTCACCTACAAACCTATGGCGTGACGACCCGCCTCCCATAACACCCAAAATCCATCCACCAAAGTAAACGGATTCTCCAATTGTGTCACGGACGACGTTCTGTTAAAGGGGAGATATGTAAACATCAATAAATATCATTAAGCATATCCATCGCTACACATCTAATTCTCACAGCAGAAGGATATAAAGTATAATATCAACATAATACATGGACGACTCAATGTGTATCATATAAAGAGACATAAGATCCAACATCATACTACAATAATAGATGGTACAATCAAATCGTCTAGATATATATCTTAGAACAATACATATGTCTACATGAAAATACACCAAAAAATGGATACATACATATGTATGTGTATGTATGTATATATATGTATGTATGTATATGTATATGTATATATGCGTATGTGTAAAATCATAGCGGTAAAATAGCCATGGCTCTATAAATTGTCTCTAGATAGCAGAAATCCCCATCTCTATGTCAACGTCTCAAATAATAGACAACAAAGAAACAACAGAGAGAGGGTTGGACATAAAGTCTAATGAAAAGGAACTATCACTAATCTGCATGATTACCAATATGCTAATATATCATAAATAATATCAAATGGTATTGCCTCAGTTAATATAACCATACCTCAACCTGTATCTTCGCCGCCTCCAACGAGTTAGAACATTTCTACTATCGTGCTACATTATACGATAAAATATCATATACAAAACAATATGTACTAATCGTGAATCAACCGTCATACACGCTAAACCAGTGGGTCATGGGACTCTCAGTAAGGCCATAACCCACCATGTATAGCCAGTAATATAAGACCAATACTTACAATGCTCACAATGTATTGTCCACCACCTAAGAATCGTATCGAACCTGAATCATTATATACAAATGCCTAACCACTGCCATTTGTTTATCATGAGAACCAATGACAAGTACATCCCAACCTATAACCTTTACTGCAACTAGCTCAAGGTCTACAAATGTAGTATCAAAATAGCACGTCTATCCCTGGATCCCTTCCGCTTGAAGAAGCACAAACGAAACAACAACTGCTCATGCTACAAATGGCCTATAACTATCAATCCCAAGGCCAAGGCCATGGGACACAGACTCACTTCGTAAATGCAATATCATATGGAATTGTATAGCGCAACACTCTAGTCGTCACCTCTCAAAACAATCGAATGAATCTGTAAAAGTTACCATATAAATCAAACGTATCCTCAATCATCTGCTATAATCTCAATGTCACCATACCTCTCCGATGCGGTCTATCTCAAAATCAACGATTTTGTAATGTGTGATGGACGAGTCCTGTGTGGGCCCCAAATCAAAGTTACCAAAACTTACTAAAACTTCATGGATTATAACCCTTTAAAAAAGTATGAAATACTAGTCCAAACAACATCTCAATCCGAGTTTGTATGCGAAAGTTATCGCGTTTTGAAATTTGACTTAATCAAGCGACACATAACCGAAGCAAGCATTTCAGATGTCCAAAATAAATTTTTAGGTGTCTAAATTAACTTTCAGACATCTGAAACCCTCAAAATTACGTAGGAAGTTTCAAGAAAAATTCCCCGAAATTCAGACATCCGAATTTAATTTTCGGACTTTTGAAAGGATGATGCGCGAAAACCGTGAACTTCAAATGTCCATAACTTCTAATCGAAGCTCCAAATGACTTTCCGTTTCTTCCATTGCAACCATGAAGAAATTATTTTCAACTAGAGGCACCAATCATGAATTCACACGCTTTTTAAAGTAGTCTCTTTTCCCTGAGTGCTTTCGGGGTATGGCTCCATATCATCGAGATACGTTACACAACCATCGTCTAACTCGAATTCATGCCCTTATTATTTGTCGTTGAACATCCAATCGAGTGCTACTTCGCACTGAATTTTTTGTGTGTTGATGAACCTATTAATTAACCATTTGAGTTTAATCACCCGATCCACTATTCCAACTTCATACTTCCACTATTCTAGTGACAACTTCAACTATAATTGGATTACTACTCAACAATCCTAATTATCACCAAAATCAACAATCAAATAACATAATTCATTTCATATCAAACATCCTAACACATCAAGTTATCAATTTATACTTCAAAAACACTTATTTAACTAGATTTTCATCTTTAAAATCCCAAATCAAGTTCATTACTCAAGCCCTAACCAACATTAGCACCAAAACATGATTTTTAACACAACCAACCATCATAAAGTATAGAGAATATATTCCACTCACCAAATACCTTAAAATCTAAGTTACAATGAAACCTATTTGAAGCTTTCTTTTCATTCCCTAGACCCGGCCTAAATCTTCTCTAAAATGTGGACTCGAAGGTATAAGTTTGTGGAGAACTTCCTAACTTGAATTTAAGGATTTATCTAAGAATTTTTTTGCTAAGAATTGAAAGAGTTATGAAGATTTAAAATTAAGGAAGTTTAATAATATTTTTAACTTTTAAGCAGGAAGGGTATAAGTGAGGTAATGAAGAGGAAGGAGGCTTATTTCTAAGATGATATAGATGCATGGCCAAAAGACTATTTTGCCCCTTCTTTCTCTTTTCTCTTCATTTTACAACCTTCATGCGATTTTAACAAACTTGATATGTATTACATATGTTAATAACATTATGAACTCAACGAAATGGGTCCCAAGTCCTAATTCATTTATCTTTAAAAATTCTTCTTTATGTCATTGGTTTGTCTAATCTTTTATTAAGTAGTTAACTAAGATTAATTAATAATAAAAATTATGGATTATTGTAGACGGGAAGACCGAGAGGGTGAATCATATATTGGAGGACCTCTTATGAGCTTGCATACTCGACTTCGGAGGCTCGTGGTATGGCCATTTGCATTTGGTGGAGTTCACATACAATAATAGTTATTAGTCTAGTATCGGTATGACACCATTCGAAGCATTGTATGGTCGGCCATGTAACGCTCCTTCATATTGGTGGGATGCATGTGAGAAACTACTTGGGCAGATATGATCAGAGAGACCTTAAAGAAGATTAAATTCATTCGACAAGGAATGAAGGCTGCCCGGGATAGACATAAGAGCTATGCTGATAAGAGACGTAGAGATTTGACGTTCTTTGTCAATGATATGGTTTTGTAAAGATTTTTCCACTGAAGAATGTTGTTCGATTCGGTAATAAGGGAAAAGTGGCACTGAGATTCGTAGGTCATTTTCCTATATTAGAGAAGATTGGGAACCTGACGCATATGGTCGACCTATCTTAGAAGATGGCAGATGTGCACAACATATTCCACGTCTCTCGCTTATGAAAGTTTGTACATGACGATTGCACTGGATCAATTTGATGATGTCCAAATTGAACCAGAAGCTTCAAAACCTCATAGACCGATTCGTGTTGTCGGACGTGATATGAAACAGTTTAGAAGGAAGATAGTAGAGTAAGTGAAGGTTCAATAGGGTGAAAGTAAAGGCGATTATACGCGAGAAATAGAGGAAAACAAGAGGGCTGCATATGCAGAGCTATTTGCATGGTAAAGCCTACTTATTATTGTATTTACTTTCACTTTCGATATCATATATGATTGTTTAAAGCTCGTAAGCTAGGATATGTATATCTACATTATTTATGTATATCTACATTATTGATTGCATGACTACCTATTCAATATGTTTGATGGTTGCATATAATTATTAGGTATGTGGGGGTAACTATGGTTGATTATTCTTTAATTTGTTTAGAGATTTCGAGGGCAAAATTTCTCAAAGAGGTAGAGTGTAACGATCCATATTTTACATATCAAAGGATCATAAAATATTATTATTTAATTCATGTGAGGTCGCATGACTCTATAGTTTTAAGAAATGAATATTAGGGACATTTTCCATCCTTCAAATTTTTATTGAGCAAATTCGGCCCTAAAAACCATGAAGAGTCTATAACTTTTGCTAGAAGCTGAATTGAGGTCTGAAACCACTTTCATCAAATCAGGATGGTGGTTTCTCTTTCCCAAGAGTGGTCATAGTTCAAAAACAGATTTACCATTTAGGAAATATGGCCATTTTAAATTTAAACTACTACTAGCCTGATTAGTGGGTAATTGGTTAAGCCCATGCTTAAGCCAGATTAACCGTTTCGGGATTTGTGCCTAATAGGGGATATGGGACACATCTAATTGCTTTTTCCACTTCCCAAAGCAAGTCTAAACATCCATTGACTCATTTTCTATCAAAAAGTTCCTCTTTTCTATTTTTTAATTCGCCTAGATCATCATTGGAGAGTAATTAGGAAGGTGGAAATCTTGGATCCATTATTTTGCTGCTTTGGGATTCGTGATTTGGCTTTGTGCTTCAGATTTGGCGATAGAGTTGGGTAATTTTGGTCTAGATGAGTGATTATGCATCTCTCACTATTCAATACCGGTTGATATGGTTAAAATGATGGTTTTAAGATGATTTTGGTGTTAAAAATGTTTTAAACTTAGATCTAATTTTAATAACATGTTTAGACTGAATTAGAAAAAAGATAAAAATGTATTTTAATTCGTTTTACACCCTTTTTCCAATCATATTGCCATTTTAGTATGTGTTTGCGCCAAAATTGGTCACAAACACCCAATTGGCGATGAAAGCACTTGTTTACAATCACAGATCTCAGATAACAAATATGTAGAGAAAATAAATGTGAAGAACACTCAAAGTTTCAAAGTAAAGCAGCAGAAACATAAAGATTTAGAGTGGTTCGACGTTTAGCCTACGTCCACTATGAAATTGATGATTTTATTGATGCTTGTTTGCTGATTACAATTGGTTGCAATGAATTACAGCACTAGATTTCGAATACAACAATGATCTTTGAGTGCAAAAATGGTTTCGACAGAGTCTTGACGTAGGAGAGCCAAAAGTCCCTTTTCTGTAGACTCTAGGATGCTATTTATAGGCGTAGGATGCAAATATCTCGCTCAGATCTTGGAAGACCTATTCTGGAACATGTGTCGGCTCATCGGGTCGGTCCCACATGAATTCGACTTGATTTGGGATCGATACGAACCAACTTCGTATCGATCAGGATTTGCATGTTTTGGGCTGAAACTCATAAGGTACATTCTTGAGGACGTACGTAAGCTCATGTGAAAATTTTGTTGAATTTGGACTTGTAGATTGTGAAATATGATCGATACGAATTGAGTTCTTCATCATGGATACGAATTCGTATCGACTCCTTACCTCCATCTCCTTCGCATCGATCAAAGGCACGCGCTTGCTTGTTGACATGGAGTGATAAACTGGTGTGGATCCATATTTTTTGCTGCATTGACCGAGCCTTCATCCTTGTAAACTTCATTCGTATCCATCTGTAATACTTCATCCGCATCCATCCATTTCAGCCCCTATTCGTATCGATAAATAATGGTGTACTTCGTATCGATCGTTGTAGATACAATCGATACGAAGTGACTTCGTTTGAGGGATTTTCTGATGGATACGAACAAAGACTATGATGGATACGAAGGCTCATGGATGCTATCGATTCGAACAACCATGAACTTGATGGATACGAATGAGGTCTGCAAGGTGGATGGCTACGGACCAAAATTACTTGTGATCGATACGAACTAGGTCGGCCCTCGATGGATACGAAGTAGTACACTTGATGGATATGAACTGTAGTGCATCTTGGTGGCGTTGAACTAACAATTTGATGGATATGAAATAATGATGGTTAGATTGATGCGAAGTGCATAGTTACGAATAGTGTTGTATTTTCAACCGTGATCGATCAATATCTTGAGCACACGAACTCCGATTGACTTGAAATTTGGAATACTGGTTTCTATAGCTTTATTTATCGTGTCATACAAATTGTAGCTTGATCCAAACTCGGACAAAATTTACCTACATCCATGGCCGATTTGTACATAACTGCAATCGAGCATAACTATCTTTGGTTTCCACTTAATCTTTTGGTATCATGGCCTTGCTAAAAGGTGGGATAACACTTGCCCTCCAAAGCATGCCTTGTGATAGGAAGGTGTGTTTCGTAATGCCATAAGTGGATGTTCGTATACTATTGATGACCTATAAAGAGATTGATAGTCTTACCTGACTGTGAACGACGATCGTTCGAGATCGTTTGTCATTCGGGGTGGTATGTGACCGTTCGTGGCGAATGGTGACTGTTCGCGGTCGGGTGTCGTTTGTGGAGAATTGCGACCATTCGCAATTGAGTGTCGTTCGAGGTGAATTACGATCGTTCGCGGTCGGGTGCCGTTCGAGGCGAATTCTGACCGTTCGTGGTCGGGTATCATTCGAGCCGAATTGTGACCGTTCACAGTCGGGTGTCGTTCGAGGCGAATTGTGACCGTTTGCGGTTGGATGCCGTTCGAGGCGAGTTGTGTGTGCCTGAGGGTGACTTAGTATCATTAATGTCATATTTCACGTTCGAGTGAATTTCTAACTTGTTTAATATGGCGGTTTATCGCCATCTCAGAGCATGTTTGAGGACCGTTCGAGATCACGTACATGTGTAAGTGGCTTAGCCGTTATGGAGTCACAAATTTCAGATTTGCATTCAAAATGAGTCTTTTAACAGAAATGTCCAACAAAACCAAGTCCAAACATAAGAAATAGAAAACGAAAGAAAATCAGAGACGTCAAAGTGCAAACACCTACACTTATGCGATTGATAGTCGTATCAGATCATGCGTGAGGATCGTTCGTGATCCTGTACATGTGTAAATGTGTGATATCCTGAAATTTCAAACAAATTTAAATATGGGTTGTTTAAGTGTGTGTACATATATATATATGTGTTGATTTTAAATAGAATTTTACTTGAATTTGAAAATTCAAAAAATAAATTTCTTATAATAAATTGGATTAAAAAATAATTATACATGATTTTTATTAGTATATGATTAGTTTTATATCATTGTCTTTAAAAGGTTTTATAAATATAAATAAGGATATATTAAAGTAGTATATTTGTATAATTATTTTTAAGTATATATAATTGGGTTTTTATTTCATTTTCTTTAAGTAATATATAGATAAATAAAGGAAAAAGGTCAAATGTAAAAACATGGAATTACAAATATAAGTTAAAATGTATACATAAATACAAATGCAAGCACAGGAATATGTTTAATGACAAGTGTAAGCCAAATTTACAAGTGTCATTTATTTTTCTTTTTATTCTAAAATAAATCAAACTAAGTTATATAAACATCTTCCCCTCTCTTTCAAATTTTCTCTAATCTACATTTTCAACTAAGAAATCAAAATCCTGTAACACTAAAACCAAAAAATAAAAGAAAGCAAACAATATCAAGCTTTACTGTTTCCTTTAAAATTTCAAGCTAAAACTAAGAAAGATCAATTCAACAACTCAAATCATAAGCATTTTCCAGTTTCAAGATTTTCAGTTCAAATCAAAGCAAGACAAATTCCAGTTTCAAGATTTTCGATTCAAATCAAAGCAAGACAAATTCCAGTTTTCAAAATATAATAATCAAGTTTCCAGATTTTAAAGGCTTCCAGGCTTCTCGGATTTACTGTGAGTAAACAAAGAAATAACTCTGTTTATAATCTAGATGCATGCAGTAAAACTTGAATTTGAATTGGTGATAATGGTTTGCATGGTTGATCTTATGATTATATGTATATATACATGGATATACTTGTGTGCATATCTGTTAAACAGTTCATATGCTCTATTCTTATTCTTTAGGATATAAAACTTTGTTCAAATATTCATATCTCTTCCCTCAATTCTTTTTAGACTTAGGTTTATAAACAAATCTTGTTTGTAATAACAAGATATCTAATCTAAAAATATTTATAAGTAATAATTTAAGCCGGTTTTAATAATAATAAAGATGAACGGTGGGATTTAAATCGTATCAAAATATTCCACTTAAATGATTCCTGAATTCAAGTACATAATTGATTTTATTTTCGAAAACTAGGATTTTTAAAAATAAAATCATGATTTTTAAGGTAGTAAATTTAGAGGAATCGAGAGATGAACGTTGATGATGTTTTCGTCATTTTATGATGGTCGGGTTAGTTTGAATGATAGGGACCACTACTGAGCAGACTGGAAGCTCAGGGGTTTGGGCAAAATGGTCGCAAGATTTTACAACCACGGTGGCGGTGGAAGATCGTCGATGTAGGGTTCAGCCGGGTTTTTGGGTCGAGGTTGAATTGTGGGTTGCTCCACCGTCGTCATAACTTCGAAGGAGGCAGGTCATAGGGAAAAAGAGCATAGATCATTGGCGAAGCTATGGGTGGAGTTTCGAGAACGCTAGTGGTCGGAATTGTTCGGAGAGGCAATTTTTGGTCGTTTTGTTCTAATGGGTTCGATCTACTCGAATCTCGATTTTGTGATAAATTGAGAATTTGGGTCGTCGGGATCGAAGGTGGAGACCGTAGGTGACTTGTCGAAAGTGAACTTGGAGGGCGGATCATCGCCGATGATCAGCATAGGTGTACGATGTGTCGATGTGTCATTTTTTTGCTTGTGAGGATGTTCTTCGGGTTTGTCTCGGGGAAGAATAGGTTTTGCTCGAGTTTTGTTTCGAGTTGTTCAAGTGTGTTAGCAGGGTTTAAAATTTAAGAAAACCAGCTTTGAAATTTAAACAAGTTAAAAAAAAGAGAAAAGGTGATTTTCTCGGGTGTGACTAGGGAAGGATATCGGGTTAAAACCAAAGGAAGTTTATAACAATTTTAAATAAAAGCAAGTTTTAAAATTTAAAATGAATCTAGTTTAAACATGTTTTAATAATGGATTTAAGGAAAGTGGTGAGATTTGTTTAACTTAAATTTATTAAGTTAAATTCTTAAGTTATTCTAAACTTAATTTTTAAATGTAATTAAGTAGTTAATTAAAATGATTAAATTTATATGTTAATGATAACTACGTAATCAATAAAGATAAATGGATTATCTTAAGTTAATTAAGGTCTTTGGTGATTAAAGATTAATTAAATGAATTAAAGAGAAATTAATTAATTATTGATTAAGGATTAATTAATTAATAATTAAGGGTTATAAATTGATTAATTAGAGATTAATTAATCGGTAATTAGTGATCGATTAATGTAAGTAATTAGAGATTAATTACTTAAATGATTAATTACTTAATGTAAGTAATTAAAGGATTAATTTGTTAACGGTTAATTAATTTAATTAGTAATTAAAGGTTAAATTAATTAATAATTAAAGGTTAATTAACGATTAGAGGATAATTCATTAATAATTAAAGTTTAATTAATTTGAGGACAATTAACCAATGGGATAATTACTTAATGGAAGTAATTATGGATAATTAATTTGGATGGATAATTAAAGGATGATTAATTAATTAACGGTGTGATGGCCCGGAATTTTAAGCAATATCAATTTAATAATCTGAATTAAAAATTAAATTGATTTGATAATCTTTGTGATAAGATTGGAATTAATTTAATAATTCAATTAAATATTTATCTTTTAAAGTCTAATAATTGTTTTCTATGTATAATGTATATAGAATATGTATATATTGTAAATAGATATTGTTTTAATCTAATAAATAAATAAATCTTGTTTTCTAAATAATATATATATTTGGTAAAATTGGGTATAATTTTAAAGTTAAACTTTTAAAAGCTATTGAATAAATAAAATATGGTTTTAAATTGATAAGATAAAAATTTAATTTGTTTAAATTGATTTTTGAGTTTAAATTTAAATAAATTAACAATAAGGTTTGTTTTATATTATTTCTTAAATATAGTGTGATAAAATAAATAATTTATTGATAAAGAAACAATTTCTTTTATAAATCATTTATAGTTATCAAATTTTGTTATTTGCAAAATATAATAATACATTGTTTTTAACAAATAGATTTTTAATAAAATTAATTGTTTTTCAAAATTTAATTGTGTAGTTATATATGTATATATATAACTTGATTTGAATTTGAATTGAAAGCTTTGAAATTTAAAGTATAAATATTTTTAATTTGTTTTTGGATTTAAAATATTTGTATAAACCTTTATTTTATAAATATAATTGGATTTATTCATTTTAAAATTATCTACATGTAAATTAGTATATATTAACTAATTAATTAAACAAAGATTTACGTTTATCTTATATTAACATATTAACTAAATAGCTAATTAACATTTAAATATAACTAATTAACTTTAAAAGACAAATGCAAATATTATATAAATTAAAGGACATATGTAAATATATTAAGGCTTCATGTAACAAGTGTTAATCAATAAACATTACAAATTGACAAATGTTAAAATTAATAACAAGTGTCATTTTAAAAACTTTAATTTTTCTTCATTTTTAATAAACCACATGTTCATTTATATAAAACCCTTTATTTCCTTAACCCCATTTCTTTTCTATTTCTCTAAATTTAAAGCCAAGAAGAAAATTAAAACAAATCACCTCAAAACTAAAATCTAAAAAAACATCTCCACTAAAATCAAATTCATGAAATCAAATCATGCAAATCTATAGCATGCAAGCAAATCTGAAACCTGCATATTCAATCAAGGCAGCCTGCATTCCACTTAGAATCTGAAATTCAAGCTGCATGCATGTAGTTTTTTTTAAAAGATCAAAGTTTTAAAGCATCAACAACTTAAGATTTAAAGCAAGCATTCCAGTTTAAAAATAGGCAAGCAACTCAGTTTTCATTAAGCAATTCAGGGTTGAAGCAAAGAAAATTCCCAGTTTTAAGAGTACAAAGTCTTTTTCAAAATCATGGCTCTGTCTTCCAATTTAATCAGGTGAGTAACATCATTTTTAATGAATTTAAGTATTCTAATCTAATGCATGTTGCTTTCTACGATTAAGTGTGTATGATATGTATTTATATCAGTTGATTTTCTGTGTATGTATAAATGAATAAATTGAGCATGTTGTGGTCTCTGTATTATATTTCCAGGTTCAAGAAATTGTTCAAACTACATTATCACATAATGCACTCTATGTTAGTGTTTAAGATTTATACAAACTATGTTTGTTAAATCATGAATTTAGGTTTAAAAATTTATTCAGGTTAAAATAATTTTGAATTGTCTGTAAAAATCAATAATAACATAGCAAGATTGAAGTAAAGTGTAAATCCAATCATTTTAATTCATCAATTCAGAAACCTAAACTAAATCCTTAACATAAATCATGATTTTTAAGAATAAAATTATAATTTATAACTTGAGGATGAGGGTGCAGTTCGATGATGAACATAAAAGGGAAAACTTATGATTTCTGGTGATCTATTGATATTGAAGGGTCGGGATTCTTTTTGTGGGTAGAGGAGTAATCAGTGAAGCTGGGAAAAATAATTAATGGGGATGCAAATCACTATAGCAGCAGCGGTGATGATTTCTTGTCTGTAGCCCTAGTTTTTGGAAGGTTTAGTAAATTGATCGGCACGACTTTAATGTTTGATCGAGTGCAACTAGGTTTTACGATTTGAAAGCTTGGTCGTAGATGAGCCTGTGACCGGTGGTGGAGGCTCTCAGGTGGTCGGTGTTTTGAGGAAGGGGCGTTGACAGGTTTTGGGTATTAGTTGCTGTTTGGTTTCCAGGTTTGGGTTAGCTGCTTGTTTTTGTTTTGAGTGGTTGTGATGGATTCAGGGGGTCGTGATCAAGTCTGGTGATGGTCGGCAATGTGGGGAAGACCTGGAGGGTGGCCGGAGTTGGCCAGAGCCATGTTGCATGTGCACCGTGCATTTTGGAAGTTCAGATGAACTTGTTTGTGCAGGAAAGTTTGAATTCGAATTTACTCGAGTAAATGTCGGGGATTACTCGAAGCAAACAGGGTTTTGACTCGAAGCAGGAATTAGGTTGCCTCGGGTTGGTTCTGAGTTGTTACAGTTTTCTGTAACCTGTCTATAATTTAAATTGAAATCAAATTTAAATAAATTTCAAAGTTGAGATGATAGATTTAAACAAGTTTAATTCTAGTATGAAGTATAAATTCAAATGGCTTTGAATATTTAAGGTTTTGAAATATTTAAAGCGGGTTTTCAGTTTTTTCAAAAAAAGAAACCTGACAGTTTTCTAATTTTGAATTTTAAGTTAAAATCGGAACATAATTTAAAACAGTAGTTTAAATTCAAAGGCTAAGTTCAGTTTCCAAATAGCTTTTGAATTTTAAAGTTTAAAATGAATTTGGATTTTTAATAAAGAACTTTAAATCAAGGTTTAAAACAAGTTTAAATATAAGATTAAAATCAAATGTTCTAAATAAATAATGGATTCAAATTTCTTGAATTCAAATCTGGGTATTTGAATAAGTTTTTAAAATTCTGAATGTTTTCAAAACAAGTTTAAATTTAAATAGCTTGTTAAAGGTAAATTTGTTTTCAAAACAAATATTTAAACTTGATTTTTTTTTTAAATGACGTTCTTTATGAAAGGTTCATAAATGGAAGTTAAATGATTTGTTAACTTGAATTTTCAAGTTAAATAGTAATGTACTTAAAAACTTAATTTTTATATAAAATTAAGTAAATTAGTTTAAGGACTTATCTTATATAAGTTTCAAATGTAAGTAATAAATGTTATTTACATTTATTTAAAGGATTATAAATTGAATTTAAATTTAGTTAGTGTTTAAATAAATAATCATTTTGAATCTCAAATTCAAATGGAATTTGAATTTAAATTTATAATGCAATGTTCTAAATACACTTTAATATTAATGAGGTCATTAGTAAGAAAAGGATTATCTTAGGGATTATTAAGGTATTAAAATGATTAAATGAATAATAAAACTAAGGAATGTCTTATTTATTTAATTTATAATTAATAATTTGGATTAATTTAAAATTAGAGATTAATTAAGAAGTAAATTAAGAAAAATAATTAAAGAATTTTTAATAGTTAATGAAGGTCGTTAACTAAGGATTATTTAACAATTAATTAATATGATTAATTTTTAATAATTGATTAGATTAATTAATAAATGATAATCAATTGTGAATTTTTTTTAAGTTTAGCTACTAAATGAAAGTAATTAAGAAATTTATTACTTAATGTAATTAATGGAGTTTATTTTGATTTGTTTAAGTTAATTAATTAATTAAGTTTAATTCATTTTAATCACTTGTTGGTTTGATAATAATTACTTAATGTAATTAATGGAATGTAATTACTTAGTGAAGTAATTAATGATAATTATTGGATGTAATTAGTGGAAGATGGTTTAATTGTGGAAGTATCTGGATTAAATTACTTTGCTTAATTAATCAAGGGATTAATTAAACAAATTAATTAAAGTATAATTAATTTGATGAAGTAATTTAGGGTGGTTAATTACTGTATTTGGTTTAGAATAATTGATTTTGTGCAATTAATTAAAGGATAATTACTTGAATGTAATTAAAGGATAATTAATCAAGGATGATTAATTAAGGTGATTAACTAGAGGATAATTAATTAATTAATTTGTAATTAATTAATGGATATATAAGCAAGATTTATGTTGATGCAGTAATTAATTTAATTCACTTTAAATTAATTGGAGATAGAAGTAATTAATTTAATTCATTTTAACTTAATTATAGATGGTGTGATTATAGATCATTGCTTATGTATGGATGGATGATATTGTTTGCCTTGATTGGTTTGAAATCTCAGATATGAGATAAGTAATGTTGTGTGATATGGATGCATTGGTTGCATTGTGATGATGATTTGGATTATCTTTTAATAATGATAATATGGATTATTTGTGGTGAATCCGTGGATTATCTATCTGTGTGTATATAGATAATTGTATTGAATTGTTTTAAACACTAAAACAACTTGGACTTAAAAGACACGCTTTGGATTTCGATGAGACCGAGATCGGGTTTCCATATTTGGATATTCGAAAACCACATCGATCCAAATTAACGATAGGTCGTGAATCTCAAGTAAAGAGTGAAGACTCGAGGTGTAAGAACTATTCGTCGGTATAACTCTGAGGGTGATTCCGAGATGGGTTTGAAGAGATAGTACTTTCAGATTCGAGATGAATATTCAGAGTGCAAGGGTTATCGTCGTTAACTCTGAGGGTGATTCCAAAATGAGTGTAATGAGATAATGCCTTCGGTTTCGTTCGAACCCGGAACAAACTTGTATGGATTGAATGCTTTCAGAACATCGTCAGGTGGACGATGGGCATTCTAAGTGATGTGTCCTATAAAGGTAATCGTAGCCTCAAGCCTCATCAACCAAGAATGACTAAAACAGGGGAGGTGCAGCAAGGCTAAGTGGGTCATGCCCAAGTAGGACGAGATTTTTCTCTGTCTAGAGGTCCCTTTTTATTCGGCTTAGTGGGCGGTTGGATATGTGCACCTACTGCGGGGTTGTCTTATTCGGAACTGTTCAGTAAGGAATGGTTCCGGCCTTGTGTTGCAGGGGATTGGGAGTGATCCTCGATATGGTGATCTAGGCCACGTACTGTGACGGGCGGTACCCCGGTAACCCTGCCATTGTACGGAATCCAAAATCCAATAAGTGCCAACGGTTTGATTGTATTACCCACTTTTGTGGCTAGTAGCTGGAATTTAATCATGTAACAATTTCGGCTATTTCATATTTACTTGAAAACCCTAGATCTA
Source organism: Allium cepa (assembly GCA_030765085.1). Taxonomy (NCBI): domain Eukaryota; kingdom Viridiplantae; phylum Streptophyta; class Magnoliopsida; order Asparagales; family Amaryllidaceae; genus Allium; species Allium cepa. Next base: position 117,785,092 of record CM060928.1, read on the forward strand.
TTATAATATCACTGGATTTCCTATCAAATGTTTTGGTTAGCGTAAGGTAAAAACTTTTCCATGTTTATGTGTGGGAAGTCTTAAGTGATACCTTTTCTTTTCAAAGGGTTTTCAAAGTTAAGCTACTTTATCCTGTTACTCACACCAGACCCATGTCTGACCCAGAGTTTAACTTCTGTTTTCTTAAACTCTTGGGTACTCAAATTTTTACGAGTAGCCAAGGGATTCAGGTTAGCTTTGACGTATTATGGAGGAGCAATGGAGTAGGAGGTTTCGACGTTAGATATATAGTTTCCGCTGTGTGTTTTCTGTATTGGTATCTCTTTGTTGAGTTGTAATATCTATAGGTGTTTATAACTGTCTAGTATGTGTTGTATTATCTGCGTACTCTGATAGTTGTTGTATATGATACTATGTAATACTTATGTTATCAATATAATTTATTCATTCCGTTGTTTAGATTCTGATGTGTTGTTTCTTCTTTCTTCTCTTTCTTTCTCTTTTCTATCCCTTTCTTTCTTATTAGTGATGCGTCATTCTGTGGAGATGAATGGCGGGTCGTTACAGTGGTATCAGAGCACTAGGTTGAGCGAATACCTAGGCTCTAGAGTGATATCTTTCTTGAGAGAGCGTATTTGTAATTTTAAATATATTTATATATATTTATCTATTTCTACCTATCTGTTGGGTTACCTGTTCGGGTTTTTCAAATATAGGTTATAAAGGTAGATGAGGTAGTGGTGTGTGTAACACGACAACTACCATTTGTTGGAGTCTATGTTTGAGGTTGGAAGTGTATCTGTCGAGACTGTAGACCTAATACCGTCTCGAGTAAGCCTTGTTGTGATGAAGTACTTCATAGATCTATGGAGGAAACCTTTTTAGGGTTCAGAGTCTATCTTTGAAGTTCAGTGTTGATGAGTTGAATACTGGATATGTCGGTTGGCAGAAGCAAGTGATGGCATTTTGATACCTCAGGAAGTGTAGCTGCGTGATGAGATGCAGTGACTATGGATTGTGTCCGAAGATATTTCTTTGGAACAAGTTTTAGGAAGTAGATCTGCTTCGGTGTTGTGACAGAGTTCAGCATGGTGATTCTGTTTGTTTCGAAGTTCGAGTTTCTCGAAGAGCTTTGGATTAGGAAGTTTATGGCATTGGTGCCAGCAGTGCAGCTCGGAATGTTTTGTGTGCCGACAGGGAGGTCTTAGCTGAGTAGTTTTTCTGAAGGTAGAATTCAAAAGCAGCAGAGTGGATCCGTTTCTTCAATGGATTGGATAGACCAGCGTAAGTTGTTCTGTTTGGTAAAGAGATAACAGTTTTCTTTGGAAATTGATCTGGGTTGATCGCAAAAGTGACTTGCGATAGTTGAATGTTCTCTTGGAATGTTGGAGATTTTCTGGATGTCTTCTGGGAAGACAGAAGTTTGTCCGCATCTGGAGATTGAGTTTTCTTATCGACCAGTATTCCAGGAGTGGAACCGATGGTTCAGTTTAGTTGAAGGATGGTTCCTAGAGATAGAGTTTGATGAAGCAACTCAGGTTTCAGAGCAATTTCTGAGTTTTTCTTTATGGATCCGTTGAACCATATTTCTGGTAAGTGTTGTCCAGTTTGTGCTCGTGTTCTTTATCAGCATTTTCTTCTACTTCGGATCAGAGTTGTGCAGCGGAGTAGTTTGGAAGTGTTTTTGATTGTCTTTTTCGGATTAGGAGAAGTTTGTTGTCTTCTGATGTTTGAAGAGTAGAGTTTGTTCTTGGTTTTGGATTGAACTTGAGGAGATCATTGGGGTGGGTTATTTTTGGTTTTGTTTGTTTCTAGAAGCATCAGCTAAGGTTGAGCTGACCAGGAAGGATGTAGGCATCCCAGGATCGTCCGAAGACTTTTTGTGGTTAAGAGACGGAGGAATTTGGAATTCGAAGTTGGAGACTTCGTTGTTGTTGGAGTTTTCTCCGATCCAAGGAGATATAAGTTTGGGCAAGACTGGAAAGCTAGCTCCGTGATGTTTTGAATCTTTTCTATGTTTTGGTTGGATCAGTGTTGGGTTTCAGGATTGAATTGCCAGTTTGGATAATCGGGATTCGATATGTTTCACGTATCTCTGAGGGAGTACGTATATGATCTATCTCTGGTTTTGGAACCAGCAGTTCAAGAGGTTTGGTTATTGAGTCAGACTCGTCTGCAGTCTGATATGTTGTCTTGTTTTGTAGATCTAGATGAGTAGGAGCTCTGTAGCTTAGTAGTGTTGATTGTTTAAATTCTGTAGAGCGAGTATCCCGGCATATATATATATATATATATATATATATATATATATATATATATATATATATACTTAGGAAACTCGAGGAAACTCTATCCAGATTTTCGTCTGGATAGTTAGATTTGTTTGATTGGATGAGTTGATTGCTATGGTTGTTAGCATATCATTGATATATGCTTGTGTTTTAAAATTAAATCTTTAAATAGATTATTAAATTACCTTTGTTTTAAATTTCGGGGACGAAATTCTTTTAAGAGGGGAGGAATGTGATGACCCGAAATTTTAAGCAATATCAATTTAATAATTTGAATTAAAAATTAAATTGATTTAATAATCTTTGTGATAAGATTGGAATTAATTTAATAATTTGATTAAATAAATATTTAATTGATAGATTTTATCTTTTAAAATCTAATAATTGTTTTCTATTTATAATGTGTATAGAATATGTATATATTGTAAATAGATATTGTTTTAATCTAATAAATAAATAAATCTTGTTTTCTAAATAATATATATATTTGGTAAATTTGGGTACAATTTTAAAGTTAAACTTTTAAAAGCTATTGAATAAATAAAATATGGTTTTAAATTGATAAGATAAAATTTAATTTGTTTAAATTGATTTTTGATTTTAAATTTAAATAAATTAACAATAAGGTTTGTTTTGTTTTGTTTTTTAAATATAGTGTGATAAAATAAATAATTTATTGATAAAGAAACAATTTATTTTATAAATCATTTATAGTTATCAAATTTTGTTATTTTCAAAATATTATAATACATTATTTTTAACAAATAGATTTTTAATAAAAATAATTGCTTTTCAAAATTTAATTATGTAGGTATATATGTATGTATGTATATATATATATATATATATATATATATATATAACTTGATTTGAATTTGAATTCAAAGCTTTGAAATTTAAAGTATAAATATTTTTAATTTGTTTTTGATTTTAAAATATTTGTAAAAACCTTTATTTTATAAATATAATTGGATTTATTCATTTTAAAATTATCTACATGTAAATAAGTATATATTAACTAATTAATTAAACAAAGATTACATTTATCTTATATTAACATATTAACTAAATAACTAATTAACTTTAAAAGACAAATGTAAATATTATATAAATTAAAGGACATATGTAAATATATTAAGGCTTCATGTAACAAGTGTCAATCAATAAACATTACAAATTGACAAATGTTAAAATTAATGACAAGTGCCATTTTAAAAACTTTATTTTTTCTTTATTTTTAATAAACCACATGTCATTTATATAAAACCCTTTATTTCCTTAACCTCATTTCTTTTCTATTTCTCTAAATCTAAAGCCCAGAAGAAAATTAAAACAAATCACCTCAAAACTAGAATCTGAAAAAAGACCTCCACTAAAATCAAATTCATGAAATCAAATCATGCAAATCTGTAGCATGCAAGCAAATCTGAAACCTGCATATTCAATCAAGGCAGCCTGCATTTCACTTAGAATCTGGAATTCAGGCTGCTTGCATGTAATTTTTTTCAAAAAGATCAAAGTTTTAAAGCATCAACAACTCAAGATTTAACGCAAGCATTCCAGTTTAAAAATAAGCAAGCAACTCAGTTTTCATTAAGCAATTCAAGGTTGAAGCAAAGAAAATTCCCAGTTTTAAGAGTACAAAGTCTTTTTCAAAATCATGCCTCTGTCTTCCAATTTAATCAGGTGAGTAACATCATTTTTAATGAATTTAAGTATTTTAATCTGATGCATGTTGGTTTCTACGATTAAGTGTGTATGACATGTATTTATATTAGTTGATTCTCTACGTATGTATAAATGAATAAATTGAACATGTTGTGGTCTCTGTATTATATTTCCAGGTTCAAGAAATTGTTCAAACTACATTATCACATAATGCAATATATGTTGGTGTTTAAGATTTATACAAACTATGTTTGTTAAATCATGAATTTAGGTTTAAAAATTTATTCAGGTTAAAATAATTTTGAATTGTCTGTAAAAATCAATAATAACAGAGCAAGATTAAAGTAAAGTGTAAATCCAATCATTTTAATTCATCAATTCAGAAACCTAAACTAAATCCTTAACATAAATCATGATTTTTAAGAATAAAATTATAATTTATAACTTGAGGATGAGGGTGTAGTTCGGTGATGAACATAAAAGGGAAAACTTGTGATTTCTGGTGATCTATTGATATTGAAGGGTCGGGATTCTTCTTGTGGGTAGAGGAGTAACCAGTGAAGCTGGGAAAAATAATTAATGGGGATGCAAATCACTATGGCAGCAGCGGTGATGATTTCTTGTCTGTAGCCCTAGTTTTTGGAAGGTTTAGTAAATTGATCGGCACGGCTTTAATGTTTGATCGAGTGCAACTAGGTTTTACGATTTGAAAGCTTGGTTGTAGACGAGCCTGTGACCGGTGGTGGAGGCTCTCAGGTGGTCGGTGTTTTGAGGAAGGGGCGTTGACAGGTTTTGGGTATTAGTTGCTGTTTGGTTTCCAGGTTTGGGTTAGCTGCTTGTTTTTGTTTTGAGTGGTTGTGATGGATTCAGGTGGTCGTGATCAAGTCTGGTGATGGTCGGCAATATGGGGAAGGCCTGGAGGGTGGCCGAAGTTGGCCGGAGCCACGTTGCATGTGCACCGTGCATTTTGGAAGTTCAGATGAACTTGCTTGTGCAGGAAAGTTTGAATTCGAATTTACTCGAGTAAATGTAGGGGATTACCCAAGCAAACAGGGTTTTGACTCGAAGGAGGAATTAGGTTGCCTCGGGTTGGTTCTGAGTTGTTACAGTTTTCTGTAACCTGTCTATAATTTAAATTGAAATCAAATTTAAATAAATTTCAAATCTGAAATGATAGATTTAAACAAGTTTAAATCTAGTATGAAGTATAAATTCAAATGGCTTTGAATCTTTAAGGTTTTGAAATATTTAAAGTGGGTTTTCAGTTTTTTTTTTTAAAAAGAAACCTGACAGTTTACTAATTTTGAATTTTAAGTTTAAATATGAATATAATTTAAAACAGTAGTTTAAATTCAAAGGCTAAGTTCAGTTTCCAAATAGCTTTTGAATTTTAAAGTTTAAAATGAATTTGGATTTTTAATAAAGAATTTTAAATCAAGGTTTAAAACAAGTTTAAATCTAAGATTAAAATCAAATATTTTAAATAAATAATGGATTCAAATTTCTTGAATTCAAATCTGGGTATTTGAATAAGTTTTTAAAATTCTGAATGTTTTCAAAACGAGTTTAAATTTAAATTTAAACTTGATTTTTTTTAATGAAGTTCTTTATAAAAGGTTTATAAATGGAAGATAAATGATTTGTTAACTTGAATTTGCAAGTTAAATGGTAATGTACTTAAAAACTTAATTTTGATATAAAAATAAGTAAATTAGTTTAAGGGCTTATCTTATATAAGTTTCAAATATAAGTAATAAATGTTATTTACATTTATTTAAAGGATTATAAATTGAATTTAAATTTAGTTAGTGTTTAAATAAATCATCATTTTGAATCCCAAATTCAAATGGAATTTGAATTTAAATTTATAATGCAATGTTCTAAATACACTTTAATATTAATGAGGTCATTAGTAAGAAATGGATTATCTTAGAGATTACTAAGGTATTAAAATGATTAAATAAATAAGAAAATTAAGGAATGTCTTATTTATTTAATTTATAATTTGGATTAATTTAAAATTAGATATTAATTAAGAAGTAAATTAAGAAAAGTAATTAAAGAATTTTTAATAGTTAATGAAGGTCATTAACTAAGGATTATTTAACAATTAATTAATATGATTAATTTTTAATAATTGATTAGATTAATTAATAAATGATAATCAATTGTGAATTTTTTTAAAGTTTAATTACTAAATGAAAGTAATTAAGAAATTAATTAATTAATGTAATTAATGGAGTTTATTGTGATTTGTTTAAGTTAATTAATTAATTAATTTTAATTCATTTTAATCACTTGTTGGTTTGATAATAATTACTTAATGTAATTAATGGAATGTAATTACTTAGTGAAGTAATTAATGATAATTACTGGATGTAATTAGTGGAAGATGGTTTAATTATGGAAGTAATCTGGATTAAATTACTTTGCTTAATTAATCAAGGGATTAATTAAAGAATAATTAATTTGATGAAGTAATTAAGGGTGGTTAATTACTGTATTTGGTTTAGAATAATTAATTTTTTGCAATTAATTAAAGGATAATTACTTGAATGTAATTAAAGGATAATTAATCAAGGATGATTAATTAAGGTGATTAACTGGAGGATAATTAATTAATTAATTTGTAATTAATTAATGGATATATAAGCAAGATTTATATTGATGTAGTAATTAATTTAATTCACTTTAAATTAATTGGAGATAGAAGTAATTAATTTAATTCATTTTAAATTAATTATAGATGGTGTGATTATGGATCATTGCTTATGTATGGATGGATGATATTGTTTGCCTTGATTGGTTTGAAATCTTAGATATGAAATAAGTAATGTTGTGTGATATGGATGCATTGGTTGCATTGTGATGATGATTTGGATTATCTTTTGATAATGATAATATGGATTATCTGTGGTGAATCCGTGGATTATCTATCTGTGTGTCTATAGATAATTGTATTGAATTGTTTTAAATCCTAAAACAACTTGGACTTAAAAGACACGCTTTGGATTTCGATGAGACCGGGATCAGGTTTCCATATTTGGATATCCGTAAACTACATCGATCCAAATTAACGATAGGTCATGAATCTCAAGTAAAGAGTGAAGACTCGAGGTGTAAGAACTATTCGTCGGTATAACTCTGAGTGTGATTCCGAGATAAGTTTGACGAGATAGTACTTTCAGATTCGAGATGAAGATTCAGAGTGCAAGGGTTATCGTCGTTAACTTTGGGGGTGATTCCAAAATGAGTGTAACAAGATGATGCCTTCGGTTTCGTTCGAACCCAGAACGAACTTGTATGGATTGAATGCTTTAAGAACATCGTCAGATGGACGATGAGCATTCTAAGTGATGTGTCCTATAAAGGTAATCGTAGCCTTAAGCCTCATCAACCGGGAATGGCTAAAACATGATAGGTGCAGCAAGGCTAAGTGGGTCATGCCTAAGTAGGACGAGATTTTCCCCTGTCTAAAGGTCCCTTTTTATTCGGCTTAGTGGACGGTTGGATATGCTCACCAACTGCGGGGTTGTCTTGTTCGGAACTGTTCAGTAAGGAATGGTTCCGGCCTTGTGTTGCAGTGGATTGGGAGTGGTCCTCGGTACGGTGATGTAGGCCACGTACTGTGATGGGCGGTACCCCGGTAGCCCTGCCATTGTATGGAATCCAAAATCCAATAAGTGCTAACGGTTTTGATTGTATTACCCACTTTTGTGGCTAGTAGCTGGAATTTAATCATGTAACAATTTTGGCTATTTCATATTTACTTGAAAACCCTAGACCTATTATAATATCACTGGATTTCCTATCAAATGTTTTGGTTAGCGTAAGGTAAAAACTTTTCCATGTTTACGTGTGGGAAGTCTTACGTGATACCTTTTCTTTTCAAAGGTTTTTCAAAGTTAAGAAACTTTAACCTGTTACTCACACCAGACTCATGTATGGCCCAGAGTTTATCTTCTGTTTTCTTAAACTCTTGGGTGCTTAAATTTTTACGAGTAGCCAAGGGATTTAGGTTAGCTTTAACAAATTATGGAGGAGCAATGGAGCAGGAGGCTTCAACGTTAGATATATAGTTTCCATTGTGTGTTTTCTGTATTGGTATCCCTTTGTTGAGTTGTATTGAGTTGTAATACATTGACAGGTGTTTATAACTGTCTAGTATGTGTTGTATTATCTGTGTACTCTGATAGTTGTTGTATATGATACCATGTAATACTTATGTTATTAATATAATTTATTCATTCCATTGTTTAGATTCTGATGTGTTGTTTCTTCTTTCTTCTCTTTCTTTCTCTTTTCTATCCCTTTCTTTCTTATTAATGATGCGTCATTCTGTGGAGATGAATGGCGGGTCGTTACAAATGGGTTGTAATTAATTAATGTTAAGTAAGCAGGATTTTAAAATAAATCGATTAGAAGTGGTACAATAAATTTATCTTGCTTATAGACGATTAAGATATATTGTATAACTTAGATATTTTGGTATCTTTGATATGTGATTTGTGCTGCTTTATGATATGAGATATTTTGGTTGAATATGTGTGAGATTCTATCTGAGATGAATTGTTGTGTGAATATGAAATCCTGAATATAAATTGTATTGTTTATACTTAAACAACTTGCAGGATTAAAGATGAAATTGGATTCGAAGAGACCGGGGTCGGGTATCAGTAAATACCCGAAACCACTTCGACATGTAATCTACAAAATTTCTTTATAGATTTGATATGTGTAATCAACAGGCTGGAATTGGAATAAATTATGTAACTTGGCTTTTATTGAGCAATAGCTCTTGGATATTGTTTGTAATAAATGTTGGACTTTAAGAACTCGTAGGAAGGTACAAGTTACCCTTGTATTCAAATGGGTTTTATCTTAGTATTTCAAATTGTATGGGTTTACTCACGCTGGTTTCCAGCCTGACCCGGGTGTTACTTTGATGTAATGCTCGGATCAAACTGAGAATTACAGATTTTTAGGTTAGGGCATTCTAGAGCTCAGGAGGCGAGCAGGATGGCAGGAATGTATGGAGTTTACCGCTGCGTATTTGAGTTGCTGATAGTCTGAGGCGGGTTGATATAACTGTCTGGTCTATCTGTAATGGCTGTAACTCTGGTGACTTGTATTAACAATTACAGCTTTCTTTGTAAATGCTATTATTTGTTATTATATTTAATCCGCTGCGAATGTGAGATGCTGTTGTTTTCTGTTCTTCTTCCTTCTTTCTTCTTTCTTCTTTTCTTTAACAATCTGAAATTTTCGCCGTTCGATTTCTTGGCACTTCTACAGTGAACGTATTAATGTCAAATTTTTGAGGTCGAAAATTTTGGGTCGTTACATTTTGGCATCAAAGCAGAAGGTTAAGCGAGAACCTTGGCTCTGGTGGGTTTACTCATTAAGGATAGGGTCAATGGTACCCTAGAATGAGTTGAGAGTAGTATATATGAGGGTGTATTTGTTATTTTCTTATAAAATGATTTTAAAAATGATTTTATGTAAGTTTATATTTTGATATATATATAAAGTAATGGTTTTCTAATATATTAAGGTAATTGGTTGTTGTATTATTATTTGAATTAAAATAATAATAAGAATTAAGTGGTAATAGAAATACAACCAAATGGGAATTGGATAATATAAACTATATAAATAAGATAAATGGATCCAAACTTAAATTAAAAACCTGAATTTGTAGAAGTGTTTTCAAAAGGTTAAATTAACTAACCTTGATTTTATATAAATTATAAGATAATATGTAGTGAATTGGTTTCCGGATATGATAATCTTGGTTATTATCATAAAATGGTAATCGTATTTAATAATGGGATGTTTGTTTTCTAATGATAACTAATGATTAAGCAAAAAAATGAAATATTTTAAGGAAGTAAACATTTAGGTGAGTATGACTTATAAATTGGAAATGAAGATGATCTAAATTATGATGTTTTAAATCTAAGTACATAATTTGGAATTTGTTTCAAAATGATAAAAGAAATAATGATAGTATTATTTACAATGTAATTGAATGAAAAGGGCCTGTTTCAAGCAAGAGTTGTTTGGAAATTTAAAAATAATGTTTTGAATTAAAACCAAAGGTGGTTTAAAATTTAAGGTATAACTTGGTGTGCAAAGGAAATAAATATGTATACATGAGGATATACATAATATCGAAGATGATTTGAAATAAACTCTAAGTGTTGAGTTTTAAATTTTTTCTTGGAATGTGATGTGAAAACCCAAAGTGATAAGTTTTTGAACTTATAAGTTATGAGGTTTAAAATTAGAAATGGGAATTCAAATTGGGCAAAGTTGACTGGATTAAATTGAAGTGAATTTAACTTAGGAGAAGTTAAATAAGTTTAGAACGAACAACCTGAATTGAAAATTTCAAGATGAAACTGTGATTTAACTTGGGAAGTTAAATGGTTGATGTGAATTGGGAGTATGTGTGATATCAAAATGGGTTTGAGATCTGGAAATTGGAATTAGATGCTATTGATGAATGTTTTAAATAATTTGGATATTTATCTATTTTGACTTATCTTAATATCATCCGGTTGTTATTAATAATCTTTAAACTATGAATTGGATTGGTTTAAAATGAATCAAAAAGCGGATTGAAATAGTCTATATATCCATTACTGAAAGTGAATGAAAAGAAAGCCTTATTTTGAAACTATTTAAAAGGCTTGATTCTTGAAATGAAATTGTAGTTATAAAATGGGATCACTTTGAACTTAAGATTCAAATGTTAAGATGAACTTCCAAACTAAAATTATTTAAGAATCGGTTTTTAGTTGGAAGATAAAATTAGGTAATTAATAGGATGTTGAAGATAAAATTATTTTTCAACTCTTATTTAAACTTTAAAATAAGTTAAGTAAAGGTAATTTAAGATGGAATTTTGAAATATAGACTCAAAATTAAATGGTTCAAGATTTAAGTTGTTAATTTAAAAGTAAAGATTGATTTGATTTAAAGGATTAAATCAACATTTAAAAATTTAAGTCGAATTTATGAAATTCGAGATGGTTTTAAGTTGAGATTGGAATAGAATTAGTTCAAATTGAATTTGATTTTAATTAATTGGAATTGTGATTGAAGATGGATAAGCATAAAATTCAAATGGAAAATTTGAATTGAATTAATTTAAAGTAAAATTGAAGTTGAATAAGTTTGAAATTCAAATGGGAGTTGATTTGAATTTTGGATAGGAATTAAAGTTAATTTAAATTGAATGGAAATTGAATAAATTTAAATATAAGTGGAAATTGAAAGGTTAATTGGAAATGGAGATTGGGAATTGAACAGTTTTGCTTTGAACCTTTTTTCAAAAAAACTATTTTAAAATAACTGTTTTTTAAATCTATTTTTCCTAGCTATTTACTATACCACTTTTCTTTTCAAAACCCAAAACTATCTTATACTTATTTTACAACTACTTTTGGAACTATTTAACTATTTTACAACAATTTGACAACTGTTTTATAAACCAACTACTATTTTACAACCATTTTGCATTTTCTAACTGTTTTACAACTATTTGACTATTTTACAACTATTATATAATCACTTAACTATTCTGCTGCTATTTTGCAACTAATAACTATTTTACAACTACTTATCTATTTTATAAAAAAAAATCAAACTATTTTCTTAATACAAGTTGGTCAGAGTGCAAACTGTCTATAACTAAATACCAATTGAGATAAGAATTGAAGTGTTAACCCAAATGGAAATTGAGAACAATTATGGATGAGTGAATAGAATCAAAATGAAGAAGAATATAAAAGAGAATTTATTTAGCTAATGATCAATAAAGATAAATACGTAGGATGTACGTATATTATTATATTCGTATAATGATTTGATCCAAATTCGAGCACAGAATTTCGAGATAGCATATCGATCCGAGTTGGGATTTTTCACTCGATTTTCGAAGGCGAACCCTGGATATGGATTTTTGGTTGATTTTGAGAATTCTCTATCATACTAGGATAATGCAAGGGGAATGACGGTTTCTGATCAAGAAACCAGATCTGAGTCCGCACTAGGAAGTCGGGTGGACGATACTAGTTCGGAAGTGAGATTGTGTGATCGAGTGAGCCCACGGATTTGATATTGCATACGAATGGTATATGTATATCATACGTGCTCGAATGATATTGATATTGTAATTTTGAAAGAAACGAGAAATGGAAGGAAAGGTATATTTTGAGAAAATTTTGATGATTAAAGAGGGAGTTGGATATCTCTATTATTGAAATTCACTTTTTGAAAAGTAAGTGATATGGTGAATAAATTGATAAGGGAAATTAAACTTGAATATTGATTTGGCATAGATAAGGTTATATGTGTTTGATAAACTCCCTTTGTTGAATCTGTAGCTAGGGAAGGGATATTTTGAAAATAAGTGAAGTATAAAATGGGAATCTATATAAGTGATCCAAAATTATTTTCAAGTTGGAAAAGATAAGTTGTATATATACATATAAAGGATTTATGAAAATGATTTTGGGAAAGGTTTTGGAACCTATGGATTTGGAAAAGGCTTTTGATTTTTGGGAAAAATCAGTTTTGGAAATTTGGAAATGCAAGTTTAGAACTATCGATTTGAGATATCGATTTTGTGTAAAGGAGATTTTGATGTAAATCATAAAGGGTATGATTTGAAAGATACTATAAGTGTATAGTATGAAGTGTTTTGAGATTGGCTTTGGGGAAAAGGCGCTCACATTGGAATGAACTTCATTAGGAGATCCACGGGGTGGGTCTGCCTTGAGCCCAAAAGGGGAGGCTCTAAATTGAATCCTGGGAGGAAGTCCGGACAAACTGAAGTTCTTGAGGATTTTGTGTTGTGGGTAACGAAAGTCGAGGGCGCTGATGCCTACAAAGATATTTGGGTTATGCTGTGACGACGGTGTAACTCGATATCACTGCGATCTACTATGGACCATAGCGGAAGTCGTATGTGCTGTAAGAGCCAACGGTCTACGTTTGATTTTGCCGTAATGGCAACGCAACATTGATAGACTGCGACCTGTGGAGAAATAGCGAAAGTCAAGAGGCCGTGAGAGCCTAAGGCTACATTGGGACTTGACTGATGTAGTTTGTGACCTATGTAGGAGCGGTGAAGTTTCATTTGGCAGCGAAAATCGAGGGCGCTGAGGCCTATAGTTACATGGACTTTTGTCGTGATGGCAACGTAACCTGGGATGTAACTGCGATCTGTGGTGGGTTCCATGGCGTAATCGAGGGGCGTGGAGTGCTTACAGTTATCTATGCATTTTGCCGGGATGGCAACGTAACCATCGGGTTAAATGCGACCATGGAGGGGTGATGTAGGCCAGGAGGAGGTTTCGATTACTTCAAGTCATAATGCAAAACGATCTATGAAATTAGTAAGGTTGAAGTGTTCAAGATCTTTCGGTCATTTGAAGAAGGCCACGATTTTAAGTCGTTCATCTATTTTAAGTCGTTTCCGACTTAACAAAGCATGGGCACGACCTAACGGAGGAGTATTGAATCGTCACCGACCTAACAGAAGCATATTGGGTCGTCTCCGACCTAAGAAATCACGGAATAAAGAATTTCGACCTAACGGGTTCCGATTTAAGGAAGGTGAAGGCCTAGGTCGTACTCAACTTAAGGAGGAAGACTTGGATCGTTCTCGAGTTAAGGAAAAGGAGCTACGACCTAACAATGCCAAGAGGACAGGGATACGACTCAACAGGAATTGGTGGTGCTCGAGTATGATGAGTCGTACACGAGTCAACGACTCATCCATGAGTCGTCTACGACTTATTGGAACAGGTAAGAAGAAGTTCCGAGATAACAAGGCCATAGGTCGAAGGGAAAAGGCTTCAGATTCTACTTGCTCAGGAAATTTAGGTCGTTTACGACTTAACAAGCTACGACCTAGAGGAAGCTTAAGTCGCTCACGACTTAACAGCTACGGAGAAGAAGGCAAGAGTCGCCCACTACTTAACTGGAGAACAGAGGAAGATATTAATGAGTTACGAGTTACGACCTAAGAGATGAGTCGTTTGAGTCTTAAGTCGTAAGCCTGGATGTTTGTTATCTTTGAGTCGTCTCTTCCTTATGTCGTAAGTCGTTAGGTCGTATACGACCTAAGTGTTGTGTTGCGTTGATGTTGAGTCGTTGGTGATGTATTGTGTTGTAATTTGATGAGTCGTATGTCTCGTGAGTCGTGAGTCGTAAAGTTGTAATATGTTTGTAAATAGCTTGAGTCGGTCAGTATGTAATATGTTGAGTCGGTAATGTATATGACTCGGTCGTGTTGAGTCGTATATGTTATGTTGTATGTTGAGTCGTTGTTATCTTTGAGTCGTATGGACTGTGTTGCGATGTTAAGTCGGCAACGACTTATGATGAGTCGGAGCCTATGAGTCGGCAACGGGTTAAAGGGGCCGGTTGTGTCAAGCTATAAATAGGGAGTGAGTTGTAATATTTTTAGTTGTTGATTTTTGAATAAAATTTCTCTTTTGTTAGCTTTGTGCTTTCATACCAATTGGTAGTTGAGTGTAATCTCCTATCTCCACTTACGTCGTTCGAGTGCGCTCGAATCCACGTTTGTTGAAGCCGATTCACGGAATCTAGTGCGCTAGATCAACGTGCGAAGAATCGTAGATCTTTGAACACGGTATAGTGCGCTATCAACGTGTTTGAGATAGCTAGAGTTCGGTATCTTTGGATCAACGAACTTGGGCATTTTGGTATCTTCAACTCACCGATTGCTACAATCCATCGATTGAAGTTTTGTTTGATTAATCCGCTGCGTCAGTTTTGGTATCAGAGCCATACTTAGCCAATCATAGCTAAGTTGATTCTTGGAGCCAAGTGTTGAAGTTTGAAGTTGTGTTCGTTGTGGTCATCTTGAAGTTGCAACAAGCTTGGAGTATTTGATCTATAGCATTTTGAATCAAGTGTTGGAGAGTGATTGAATTTGTGAGGAGATTTTTTGCGCGCCAAGATTTGAAGTGTGGAGCCGTGCCGACTTAACCATAAGTCGTTGCACATTGAGCCGAATCAAGTCATAGCCGAGACATTGTTGAGCCGTGATTTGTTGAAGTCTTGTGATTGAATTGTTGAAGTTTGTGAAGTTTTTCAATCATGCCACCAAGGAGAGCCAATCGTCATCAAAACATTGAAGCTTTGTATCGAAAAGAAGAAGCCGATCAAATGGAGCAACGTATGCATGAGAAGTTCGATGAAAGTTTTGGTAGATTGGAGAAATTGATGATGGATTTGAATACAAGTCAAAGCAGAAGGTCGCCAATCTCGGACCATGGAGGAAACCGAGTTTCGCCATTGGTTACGGAAGCGAGGAGGGTGTTACCATCATCTAGTCGTGACAGAAGAGAATCATCAGTTTCGATGAGGAGAGATCATCGTGATTATGAAAGAGGAAGTAGAAAGGATGAGCATGTTCATAGCAGAAGCAATGTTCAGAATCGATATCGAAGCTCATCTAAATTTGAAGAAGATCGTTATGGTGATAGTGTTCATTTTCGATTTCAGGAATCTAGGAAGGATACAGAAATTCCAGAATTCCGAGGTGGGTTACAAGCAGAGGAATTCCTTGATTGGTTGTCAAAGGTTGAAAGAATGTTTGAACTCCATGATATTCCTGAAGATCGCCAAGTTAAGTTAGTTGTTGCAAGCTTGAGAGGTAGAGCTATGGACTGGTGGCAACAAACTAAATCAACCAGAGAGAGAATGAAGAAATCTAAAGTTGTCAAGTGGGATAAGATGAAAAGGATGATGAAAGCAAATTTCTTACCCTACAATTATCAATCTCGTGTTAACCAACAGTTGCAGAAGAGGAATCCAGGTAGTCAAGGGAAGGGTATGGTTATAAGACCCAGTAATCAGTTTGATGGCGTTCCTTACAGTAGAGAAATTTCCAAGAGAATCAACGAACCAGTTGCACACAGAATCATTACGACGAATGTTGATGACCAAGTTAAGCGCTATCATTATCAGGAGTCTAACCATCGAAGTTTTAAAAGTACAAAGTCCCAGAAGAAACCCTTTGTTATAGAAGAATGTGAAAGTGAGGAAGTGGATGATTCTACTGACAGCGGGACAGAAGAAGAAGAGGAACAGACTAGTCCAATATCATTCAGCGAGAGTGTTGAAGAATCGGAAGGTACTGCTGAAACATTGGTTATGTATGAGGCAAGAGAAGAACTTCAATTTCCGGAGGAAGTTAAACCAATGTTGGAAGAGCTAGAAGAGGTTGGTCCTACAGAATCATTCGCAGCCTTACCACTAAAGTTTGATAATGAAGATGAAGAGCTCGAGTTAGAGAACGAAGAATGTAATTTGTTGAGGAGGATTGACGAAGTTAATTCTTATCAAGCACCACAATTTGATAACGATGAAGAATCTTTGTCAAGTAATGAGGAGAGTAATATGTTGAGGAGGACTGATGAATTTGACTTTTATCAACCGCTGAAATTTGATGATAACGAAGAGATTGAGTCAAAGTATGTGGATGTAGAAGTTGATTACTCGTCATTGCCAAAGTTTGATATCGATAGTATGGAAGAAGAAATTGTGTTCGGAGTTGAGGGAATTCATTTGTTGATGGAGGATTTTTGTTTGACACCTGAGCTTATGGATGAGAACCAGCCAAGTATTAATTCCATGATTTTCGAGGAGCCTGGGCAAAATGAAAGTGAAATCGAAGAAAAGGCAGAATTAGATTGTTTATTATCTTTAAGAGAGTTCGTCGATGAAATGGAAGATGATGAGGAGTTATCAATATTGATTGAATCCGGAAAAGATTTTGATGTTGAGAACCCTGAGGAGGATGAAGTATGTGAAGATGAAATGTTTGAGGAACTACCTGAAGAAACTAATTTTGTATGTTTGAAAGAGTATGTGGAAATGAGGAATGGAGTGTTTGAATTGACCAAGCAAGAAGCGAGTGAAGATCTTGATGTTTTCGAGGAAGTTGGATCAGAATTCGATGAGTCTGAATTTAAATATTCTGAGGCATTATCCGAAGAGTTACCATCACTCCAGGACGTTCAACCTCATACTGAACTCCTACCAGAAGCTATTTCACTGCCAATATCATATGATCTTGTGAGTCCGAAAGAACAGGAAGAGTTGATACGACAGGAGGAAGAGAATGATTGCCAGTTAAAGTCGTCTGATGATGTCCACCCTGCAAACATTGCCAGTGTCAATTGCTTGGAACTATCTTATGGAAATAACTATGTTGAAGGAGAAGTGAGCGGGAGTTCATTTCAGTCAGGAGAATTTGATACCACACTTCGAGGACAGATGCTAGATGATAACATCTCTGAACGATATACGGAAAGACAAGAATCTGAGCATGAATCATCACACTTCTTAGGACGAGATTTCCTAATTCGTTCTATGATTGTAAATTTCCTTATATCGTCTCACATTTTGGATGAGTTTTGGTTCTATATCACGTCGTCCTATTGGCAGAAACAATATGGTTTACGACACTATTTTTATGAAGTCCTGTGCTACATAAAGTGGATTTGGTACCTAGTGCTTAGTTTATTCCGCATCGTTTCAGATGTCATCTCTCTTAGATCACTTCCTTATGCCGCCTGCCTAATGCCACGTATATTCTATTCTATGCATTGTTTATCCCAAACCGCATCGTTAAAGGGTCGAGACAAGGTCAATCTCAAGAATGGTTATCACCAGAGCCACATCAAACCAGATAATGAATGGAAGACAGCATCTCGAAGAAGAAAGCTTGTAAATTCGAGGACGAATTCTTCCCAACCAGGGGAGGATGATGTAGGCCAGGAGGAGGTTTCGATTACTTCAAGTCATAATGCAAAACGATCTATGAAATTAGTAAGGTTGAAGTGTTCAAGATCTTTCGGTCATTTGAAGAAGGCCACGATTTTAAGTCGTTCATCTATTTTAAGTCGTTTCCGACTTAACAAAGCATGGGCACGACCTAACGGAGGAGTATTGAATCGTCACCGACCTAACAGAAGCATATTGGGTCGTCTCCGACCTAAGAAATCACGGAATAAAGAATTTCGACCTAACGGGTTCCGATTTAAGGAAGGTGAAGGCCTAGGTCGTACTCAACTTAAGGAGGAAGACTTGGATCGTTCTCGAGTTAAGGAAAAGGAGCTACGACCTAACAATGCCAAGAGGACAGGGATACGACTCAACAGGAATTGGTGGTGCTCGAGTATGATGAGTCGTACACGAGTCAACGACTCATCCATGAGTCGTCTACGACTTATTGGAACAGGTAAGAAGAAGTTCCGAGATAACAAGGCCATAGGTCGAAGGGAAAAGGCTTCAGATTCTACTTGCTCAGGAAATTTAGGTCGTTTACGACTTAACAAGCTACGACCTAGAGGAAGCTTAAGTCGCTCACGACTTAACAGCTACGGAGAAGAAGGCAAGAGTCGCCCACTACTTAACTGGAGAACAGAGGAAGATATTAATGAGTTACGAGTTACGACCTAAGAGATGAGTCGTTTGAGTCTTAAGTCGTAAGCCTGGATGTTTGTTATCTTTGAGTCGTCTCTTCCTTATGTCGTAAGTCGTTAGGTCGTATACGACCTAAGTGTTGTGTTGCGTTGATGTTGAGTCGTTGGTGATGTATTGTGTTGTAATTTGATGAGTCGTATGTCTCGTGAGTCGTGAGTCGTAAAGTTGTAATATGTTTGTAAATAGCTTGAGTCGGTCAGTATGTAATATGTTGAGTCGGTAATGTATATGACTCGGTCGTGTTGAGTCGTATATGTTATGTTGTATGTTGAGTCGTTGTTATCTTTGAGTCGTATGGACTGTGTTGCGATGTTAAGTCGGCAACGACTTATGATGAGTCGGAGCCTATGAGTCGGCAACGGGTTAAAGGGGCCGGTTGTGTCAAGCTATAAATAGGGAGTGAGTTGTAATATTTTTAGTTGTTGATTTTTGAATAAAATTTCTCTTTTGTTAGCTTTGTGCTTTCATACCAATTGGTAGTTGAGTGTAATCTCCTATCTCCACTTACGTCGTTCGAGTGCGCTCGAATCCACGTTTGTTGAAGCCGATTCACGGAATCTAGTGCGCTAGATCAACGTGCGAAGAATCGTAGATCTTTGAACACGGTATAGTGCGCTATCAACGTGTTTGAGATAGCTAGAGTTCGGTATCTTTGGATCAACGAACTTGGGCATTTTGGTATCTTCAACTCACCGATTGCTACAATCCATCGATTGAAGTTTTGTTTGATTAATCCGCTGCGTCAAGGGGGTGATGATTTCCAGAGCATTCTTACCCAAGATGTTACCTCTATAAAAAAAATGTTTTCTATATTTTCAAAAAAATGTTTTCCCAGGTATTTTCGCTGGGTGAAAACGGGTTTTCCAAGAACTTATAGATTTTCAGTTCTGCGCCTGATCAACGTATGATCGAATTTCCATGAGAACGAGAATTGACTTGTTGAGACATCGAGTTATAAAAAGTATTTTTATAAAACTATTTTGGTAATATTATATATATATATATATATTAAAGTGTTTTAAAAAAATTCTTAATAAAAGAGTTTATATGCGAAATGATCAAAGAGTAATTTAACTGAAAATGGCAGTATAATTAAATCTCCGGCTTCGTTCCCTTTCGAGGAAGAAAAGACTTAAAGGGGGAGGAATATGATATCTCGAAATTTCAAACAAATTTAAATATGGGTTGTTTAAGTGTATATATATACATGTTGATTTTAAATAGAATTTGAACTTGAATTTGAATTTGAAAATTCAAAGAATAAATATCTTATACTAAATTGGATTTAAAATAATTATATATGTTTTTTATTAGTATACGATTAGTTTTATATCACTGTCTTTAAAAGGTTTTATAAATATAAATGAGGATATATTAAACTAGTATAATTGTATAATTATTTTTAAGTATATATATAATTGGGTTTTTATTTAATTTTCTTTAAGTAATATATATATATATATATATATATATATATATATAAAGGAAAAAGGTTAAATATAAAAACATGGAATTACAAATGTTAGTTAAAATGTATACATAATTACAAATGTAAGCAAAAGAATATGTTTAATGACAAGTGTAAGCCAAATTTACAAGTGTCATTTATTTTTCTTTTTATTCTAAAATAAATCAAACTAAGTTATATAAACATATTTCTTCCCTTCTCTTTCAATTTTTCTCTGATCTACGTTTTCAACTAAGAAATCAAAATTTTTCTAACACTAAAACCAGAAAATAAAAGAAAGCAAACGACATCAAGTTTTACAATCTCCTTCAAGATTTCAAGATAAAACTAAGAAAGATCAATTCAAAATCTCAGATCAGAAGCATTTTCCAGTTTCAAGATTTTCAGTTCAAATCAAAGCAAGACAAATTCCAGTTTTCAATAAAAAAAAAACAAGTTTCCAGATTTTAAAGGCTTCCAGGCTTCTCTGATTTACTGTGAGTAAACAAAGAAATAACTCTGTTTATAATCTAGATGCATGCAGTAAAACTTGAATTTGAATTAGTGATAATGGTTTGCATGGTTGATCTTATGATTATGTGTGTGTGTGTGTATGTGTGTATGTTTATACTTGTGTGCATATCTTTTAAACGGTTCATATGCTCTGTTCTTATTCTTTAGGATATAAAACTTAGTTCAAAAATTCATATCTCTTCCTAATTTTTTTTAGACTTAGGTATATAATCAAATCTTGTTTGTAATAACAAGATATCTGATCTAAAAATATTTATAAGTAAAAATTTAAGTCAGTTTTAACAATAATAAAGAAGAGTGGTAGGATTTAAATCGTATCAAAATATTCGACTTAAATGATTCCTGAATTCAAGTACATAATCGATTTTGTTTTCAAAATCTAGGATTTTTAAAAATAAAATCATGATTTTTAAGGTAGTAAATTAAGAGGAATCGAGAGATGAACGTTGATGATGTTTTCATCATTTTCTGATGGTCGGGTTAGTTTGAATGATCAGGACCACTACTGGAGCAGACTGAAAGCTCAGGGGTTTGGGCAAAAATGGTTGCAGTATTTCACAACCACGGTGGCGACGGAAGATCGACGATGTAGGGTTTAGCCGGGTTTTTGGGTCGAGGTTGGATTGTGGGTTGCTGCACCATCGTCATAGCTTCAAAGGAGGCTGGTCATAGGGGAAAAGATTGTAGATCATTGGCGAAGCTATGGGTGGAGTTTCGAGAATGCTGGTGGTTGGACTCGTCTGGACGAGGCAATTTTTGGTCGGGAGGTTTTGTTCCAAAGGGTTCGATCTAGTCGAATCTCGATCTCGTGATCAATTGAGAGTTTGGTGGTTGGAATCGAAGGTAGAGACCGTAGGCGACTTGTCGAAAGTGAACTTGGAGGCCAGATCATCGTCGATGATCGGTGCAGGTGTACGATGTGTCAGTGTGTCAGTTTTTTTTTGCTTGTGAGGATGTTCTTTGGGTTTGTCTCGGGGAAGAATAGGTTTTGCTTGAGTTTTGTTTCGAGTTGTTCGAGTGTGTTAGCAGGGTTTAAAATTTAAGAAAACCAGCTTTGAAATTTAATAAAGTTAAAAAAAAGGTGATTTTCTTGGGTGTGACTAGGAAGGATATTGGGTTGAACCCATAAGAAGTTTATAACAGTTTTAAAGTTTTAAATAAAAGCGAATTTTAAAATTTAAAATGAATCTAGTTTAAACTAATTCTTAAATCTAATTCTTTATATAATAAATGTTTTAATAATGGATCTGAGGAAAGTGGTATGATTTGTTTAACTTAAATTTATTAAGTTAAGTTCTTAAGTTAATTTAAACTTAATTTTTAAATGTAATTAAGTAGTTAATTAAAATGATTAAATTTATATGTTAATGATAACTAAGTAATCAATAAAGATAAATGGATTATCTTAAGTTAATTAAGGTCTTTGGTGATTAAAGATTAATTAAATGAATTAAAGAGAAATTAATTAATTATTGATTAAGGAATAATTAATTAATAATTAAGGGTTATAAATTAATTAATTGGAGATTAATTAATTGGCAATTAGTGATCAATTAATGTAAGTAATTAGTGATTAATTACTTAAATGATTAATTACTTAATGTAAGTAATTCAAGGATTAATTTGTTAAGGGTTAATTAATTTAATTAGTAATTAAAGGTTAATTTAATTAGTAATTAAAGGTTAAATTAATTAATAATTAAAGGTTAATTAATGATTAGAGGATAACTAAAGGTTAATTAATTTGAGGATAATTAACCAATGGGATAATTACTTAATGGAAGTAATTATGGATAATTAATTAGATGGATAATTAAAGGATGATTAATTAATTAATGGGTTGTGATTAATTAATGTTAAGTAAACAGGATTTTAAAGTAAATTAAATTGATTAGAAATGGTACAATAAATTTATCTTGCTTATAAATGATTAAGATATATTGAATAACTTAGATTATTTGATATCTCTGATATGTGATTAGCGATATGAGATATTTTGGCTGAATCTGTGTGGGATTCTATTTGAGATGAATTGTTGCGTGAATATGAAATCCTGAATATAAATTGTATTGTTTAAACTTAAACAACTTGGATTGAAGATGACATTGGATTCGAAGAGACCGGGGTCGGGTATCAGTAAATACCCGAAACCACTTCGATATGTAATCCACAAAAATTCTTTATAGATTTGATATGTGTAATCAATAGGCTGGAATTGGAATAAATTAAGTAACTTGGCCTTTAATTGAGCAATAGTTCTCGGATATTATTTGTAATAAATGTCGGACTTTAAGAACTCGTAGGAAAGTACGAGTTACCCTTGTATTCAAATGAGTTTTATCTTAGTATTTCAAATTATATGGGTTTACTCACGCTAGTTTCCAGCCTGACCTGGGTGTTACTATGATGTAAAACTCGGGTCAGACCGAATGTTACAGATTTTTAGGTTAGGGCGTTCTGGAGCTCAAGAGGCGAGCAGGATGGCAGGAACGTATGGAGTTTACCATTGTGTATTTGAGTTGTTGATAGTCTGAGACAGGTTGATATAACTGTCTGGTCTATTTCTAATGGTTGTAACTCTGATGAATTGTATGTAATCTAACAATTACAGCTTTATTTGTAAATGCTATTATTTGTTATTATATTTAATCTGCTTCGAATGTGAGATGTTGTTGTTTTCTGTTCTTCTTCTTCCTTCTTTCTTCTTTTCTTTAACAATCTGAAATTTCCGGCGTTCGATTTATCGGCACTTCTATAGTAAACGTATTAGTATCGAATTTTCGAGGTCGAAATTGTGGGTCATTGCATTTTGGTATCGGAGTAGAAGGTTAAGCAAGAACCTTGGCTCTGGTGGGTTTACTCATTAAGGATAGGGTCAATGGTACCCTAGAATTAGTTGAGAGTAGTATATATGAGGGTGTATTTGTTATTTTCTTATAAAATGATTTTAAAAATGATTTTATATAAGTTTATATTTTGATATATATATATATAAAAAGTAATAGTTTTTCTAATATATTAAGGTAATTGGTTGTTGCATTATTATTTGAATTAAAATAATAATAAGAATTAAGTGGTAATAACAATCAAATGGGAATTGGATAATATAAACTATATAAATAAGATAAATGGATCCAAATTGAAATTAAAATCCTGAATTTGTAGAAGTGTTTTCAAAAGGTTAAATTAAGTAACTTTGATTTTATATAAATTATAAGATAATATATAGTGAATTGGTTTCCGAATATGATAATCTTGGTTATTATCATAAAATGGTTATGGTATTTTAATGGGATGTTTGTTTTCTAATGATAGCTAGTGATTAAGCAAAAAAATTGAAATGTTTCAAGGAAGTAAACATTTAGGTGAGTATGACTTATAAATTGGAAATGAAGATGATCTAAATTATGATGTTTTAAATCTAGGTCTAGAATTTGGAATTTGTTTCAAAGTGATAAAAGAAATAATGATAGTATTGTTTACAATGTAATTGAATGAAAAGGGCCTGTTTCAAGCAAGAGTTTTTTGGAAATTTTTAAAGAAAATTTGTTTTGAATTAAAACTAAAGGTGGTTTAAAATTTAAGGTATAACTTGGTCTGCAAAGGAAACAAATATGTATATATGAGGATATACATATTATCAAAGATGATTTGAAATAAACTCCAAGTGTTGAGTTTTAAATTTTTTCTTGGAATGTGATGTGAAAACCCAAAGTGATAAGTTTTTGAATTTATAAGTGGGAAGATTATTAAAATGAGGTTTAAAATTTGAAATGGGAATTCAAATTGGGTAAATTTGACTGGATTAAATTCAAGTGAATTTAACTTAGGAGAAGTTAAAAAAGTTTAGAACGAACAACCTGAATTGAAAATTTCAGGATGCAATTGAGATTTAATTTGGGAAGTTAAATCGTTGATTTGAATTGGGAGTATGTGTGATCTCAAAATGGGTTTGAGATCTGGAAATTGGAATTAGATGCTATTGATGAATGTTTTAAATAATTTGGATATTTATCTATTCTGAATTATCTTAACACCATCCAGTTGTTATTAATATTCTTTAAACTATGAATTGGATTGGTTTAAAATGAATTAAAAAGTGGATTGAAATAGTCTATATATCCAGTACTGAAAGTAAATGAGAAAAGCCTTATTTTGAAACTATTTAAAAGGCTTGATTCTTGAAACAAAATTGTGAATATAAAATGGGATCACTTTGAACTTAAGATTCAAATGTTAAAGATGAATTTGCAAACTTAAATTGTTTAAGAATTGGTTTCAAATTGGAAGATAAAATTAGGTAATTAATTGATTTCTGAAGATAAAATTGTTTTTGAACTCTTATTTGAACTTTGAAATAAGTTAAGGTAATTTAAGATGGAATTTTGAAATTTGGACTCGGAATTAAATGGTTCAAGATTTAAGTTGTTAATTTAAAAGTAAAGGTTGATTTGATTTAAAGGATTAAATCAACATTTAAAAATTTAACTTAAACTTATGAAATTCGAGATGGTTTTAAGTTGAAATTTCAATAGAATTAGTTCAAATTGAATTTGATTTGAATTAATTGGAATTGTGATTGAAGATGGATAAGCATAAAATTCAAATGGAAAATTTGAATTGAATTAATTTGAAGTGAAATTGAAGTTGAATAAATTTGAAATTCAAATGGGAGTTGATTTGAATTTGGGATAGGAATGAAAGTTAATTTAAATTGAATGGAAATTGAATCAATTTAAATAGAAGTGGAAATTGGAAGGTTAATTGGAAATGGAGATTGGGAATCGAACAGTTTTGTTTTGAACTTTTTTTTCAAAAACATTATTTTAATATAATTGTTTTTAAATCTATTTTTCCTAGCTATTTACTATACCACTTTTCTTGTGAAAACCCAAAACTATCTTATACTTATTTTACAACTACTTTTGGAACTATTTAACTATTTTACAATAATTTTACAACTGTTTTATAAACCAATTACTAATTTACAACCATTTTGCATTTCCTAACTATTTTACGACTATTTGACTATTTTGCAACTATTTTATAATTACTTAGCTATTCTACTGCTATTTTGCAACTAATAACTATTTTACAACTACTTATCTATTTTAATTTTTTTTCAAGTTATTTCCTTAATTTAAGTTGGTCAGAGTGCAAACTATCTATAACTGAATTCCAATTGAGAAAAGAATGAAATGTTAACCCAAATGGAAATTGAGAGCAATTATGGATGAGTGAATAGAATCAAAATGAAGAAGAATATAAAAGAGGATTGATTTAGCTAATGACCAATAAAGATAAATACGTACGATGCACATATATTATTCTATTCGTATAATGATTTGATCCAGATTCGAGCACAGAATTTAGAGATAAGATATCGATCCGAGTTGGGATTTTTCACTCGATTTTCGACGGCGAACCCTGGATATGGATTTTTGGTTGATTTTGAGAATTCTCTATCATAATTATGACAATGCAAGGAGAATGACAATTTCTGATCAAGAAACCAGATCAGAGTCCGCACTAGAAAGTCCGGTGGATGATACTAGTTCAGAAGTGAGATTGTATGATCGAGTGAGCGGTCAGATTTGATATTGCGTATGAATGGTATATGTACATCGTACGTGCTTGAATGATATTGATATTGTAATTTTGAAAGAAATGAGAAATGGAAGGAAAGGTATATTTTGAGAAAATTTTGATGATTAAAGAGGGAGTTGAATATCTCTATTATTGAAATTCACTTTTTGAAAAGTAAGTGAGATGGTGAATAAATTGATAAGGGAAATTAAACTTGAATATTGATTTGGCATAGATAAAGTTATATATATTTGGTAAACTCCCCTTTTTGAATCTGTAGCTAGAAGAAGGGTTAATTTTGAAAATAATTGAAGTATAAAAGGGGAATCTATATAAGTGATCCAAAGATTATTTTCAAGTTGGAAAGATAAGTTGTATATATATAAAGGATTTTATGAAAAGGATTTTGGGAAAGGTTTTGGAACCTAAGGATTTGGAAAAGGCTTTTGATTTTTGGGAAAAATCAATTTTCGAAATTTGGAAAGCCAAGTTTGGAACTATCGATTTGAGATATTGATTTTGTGTAAAGGAGATTTTGATGTAAATCACAAAGGGTATGATTTGAAAGATACTTTAAGTGTATAGTATAAAGTGTTTTGCAATTGGCTTTGGGGAAAAAGGCGCTTCCATTGGAATGAACTTCGTTAGGAGATCCATGGGGTGGGTCTGCCTTAAGCCCAAAGGGGGAGGCTCTAAATTGAATCCTGGGAGGAAGTCCAGACAAACTGAAGTTCCTGGGGATTTTGTGTTGTGGGTAGCGAAAGTCGAGGGCGCTGATGCCTATAGAGACATTTGGGTTATGTTGTGACGACAGTGTAACTCGATGTCACTGCGATCTACTGCGGACCATAGCGGAAGTCGTGTGTGCTGTGAGAGCCAACAGTCTACGTTTGACTTTGCCGTGGTGGCAACGTAACATCGGTAGACTATTACCTATGGAGACATAGTAGAAGTAGAGAGGCCGTGAGAGCCTAAGGCCACATTGGGACTTGACTGATGTAGTCTGCGACCTATGTAGGAGTGGTGAAGTTTCATTTGGCAGCAAAAATCGAGGGCGCTGATGCCTATAGTTACATGGGATTTTTCCGTGATTGCAATGTAACACGGGATGTAACTACGATCTGTGGCGGGTACCATGGTGTAATCGAGGGGCGCGGAGTGCCTATAGTTATCTATGGATTTTGCCGGGATGGCAACGTAACCATCGGGTTAATTACGACCATGGAGGGGGTGATGATTTTCAGAGCATTCTCACCCAAGATGTTACCTCTATAAAAAAAATGTTTTCTATATTTTCAACAAAATGTTTTCCCAAGTATTTTCACTGATGTTGAAAACGGTTTAACAAGTACTTATAGATTTTCAGTCCTACGTCTGATCATTGTATGACCGAATTTCTACGAGAACGAGGATGGACTTGTTAAGACATCGAGTTATAAAAAGTATTTTTATAAAACTATTTTGGTAATATTATATAGATTTTAAAGTTTTTTAAAAAAAATTCTTAATAAAAGAGTTTATAGATGAAATAATCAAAGAGTAATTTAACTGAAAATTGTAGTATAATTAAATCTCTAGCTTCGTTCCTTTTCGGGGATGAAAAGATTTAAAGGGGGAGGAATGTGATATCCCAAAATTTCAAACAAATTTGAATATGGGTTGTTTGAGTGTGTGTATATATATGTGTGTGTTGATTTTAAATAGAATTTGAACTTGAATTTGAATTTGAAAATTCAAAGAATAAATATTTTATAATAAATTGGATTTAAAAATAATTATATATGATTTTTATTAGTATATGATTAGTTTTATATCATTGTCTTTAAAAGGTTTTATAAATATAAATAAGGATATATTAAAGTAGTATATTTGTATAATTATTTTTAAGTATATATAATTGGGTTTTTATTTCATTTTCTTTAAGTAATATATAGATAAATAAAGGAAAAAGGTCAAATATAAAAACATGGAATTACAAATGTAAGTTAACATGTATACATAAATACAAATGTAAGCAAAAGAATATGTTTAATGACAGTGAGTAATAGGATTTTTCCATTAATCTCTGGAAGAAGAATGGTTATACGAGCTATCAAATATCTAGGGAACATTGAGTAACAGTGAGAATTGTTTGATGGATGTTATGGTTGCCATGAGTGTTATTGTTGTTGTTTATCGCTCTAGGGATGTCACATGACATAGTATCCAAGAGATCAATGCCTAGACACTTGATAGCACACAGTGTGTTTGTGCATTTATGTTGATGATAGTAGAGTAGAATATTATTCTTGTTGTGCGCTAACTCTTTGGATGTACGGATATGTCAGGTATAATCTTTATACCTTTGTTCCATACTATATCGACTTGTATAGTATTTTGAGATTGTTTACCGCTTACAGCGGACCGTTGTCTAGCTTGAGATTTTATGTTTTGCTTCTTATTATTCTAAGTACTCTTAAATGAATAAACTAGATAGAATATGCTATACCAAATATGATAGACATCATAGGACAACAAAAGAAGGAAAATGCAAAAGAAGTGCCATAGTGAGTCAATCTTGGGAGCTTTCGTAGTATGTTTTGTAAAGCTATTATAGTCGGGAGCATCAAAGCCATCGTAGGATATCACACGCTGCCGTGAAAAAGGAAAGTTAGGATCATCATAGGGAATTTCATAGAGATGTTGTGAGGAACATTTAAGCCATTGTGGTACAATTCTCGAAGATGCCGTGAA
This sequence comes from Allium cepa, assembly GCA_030765085.1. NCBI lineage: Eukaryota > Viridiplantae > Streptophyta > Magnoliopsida > Asparagales > Amaryllidaceae > Allium > Allium cepa. The sequence goes on from CM060928.1 coordinate 117,813,886, forward strand.
GGGTCTTTATGAAGCCTTCGTGTGATAAGTTAAACCATCACGGGGAGTTCTATAAAGCATTCATATACGATTATCCAAATGATAAACTAAAGATCTTATAGAGAGATCAATAGGGCCATCGTGTACTATCATTCAAGTAACGAGTCAAGTCTTTCGTGAAGGATTCTGTGAAGCCATTATAAATCATCTTGAAAAAGCAAATCCATACTATCATAAGAAGTTTCATCATGCTATCGCATGCAATCTTCAGATTAAAAATCAACTGCTATTATGGGAAATTTGATAATGCCATGGTATATCATCTTCGAGTAATGGATCAAAGCTTTCGTCAGAAGATCCAAAGAGCAATCATAAACTACTGTGAGTAACCTTAGAGTAATTTGTGTTGTCCTAGAGAGTTCCATACCATCGCTTGTTATTTTGTAGCAACAAATTAAGGCTATCACAAAGCATTCTCACAAGTATCATTGCACACAGTTAGAAGCTATCATAGAGTATTCTAAACAAGTGTGCGCCGTGTCATTTCAACTACGTGCCACGCGTACTAATTATGACTATTTATTTCCTATGGATTGCCACTTGTTGAGAATCCAACAGCCCAATATCTCTATAAATAGACATGTACCCCCGCCTAAAAAGGGACCGAATTTTTTCCAGTTCCCCTTCTTCTTCTTCATTATTTGTTTTACTCTTCATATTGTAAACAAAGCTTTGATTTGGGGATCCATGGCTGTTAGGGCAGCTTAAATTATGAACTTTATAATCAAGGACTGGTACTTTGGATAATCTGCATAATCAACTATTTTGGATTTTGGCTTGTGTGTATGATTATTTCTCTACCATGAACATTTCTCATGGATTAGACAAACATGTTGTCTGCTTCTTCTTCATCCCTTTTAGTCCAATAGCTTCGATAACTTGCAACATATAATAAGCCTAACTTTTGCCCCTATAGAAGGTGTAACACCCCTAATCTTTATTGCAACATTATATAAATATTTAATTTTGGGATGATTTAATGGAAAGTTGTGAAATGTGGGGTTTTCAATTTAATTAATTAATTCAGCTTTAAATAATATAATGAAGAGAATGTTTTAAAGAAAGAAATTATAATAAACATAATTGATAAAGGGTAAAGGTGGAGGAGAAAACTTATACTACCCTCCCTTTTGTTCCTTATCCATTTTCATTTTTCGTTCTCAAATTAAACTTGAAGAAACAAGGCCTGCCACCATTAACCATTTCCACTAATTCAACCAAGAAGAGGAAGATAAAGCTTAGGGCAAATCACATTATTTCAATAGAGAATAAGGTGAATAATATTTCCATTTCTATGTTTGATGTGTTTTAATTTGATTTCCAGTATAGCTTCAAAATTCGATTGCTGTTTATCATGCTGTTTATCATGCATTTGGGATAGATAATCATTGTTTGAAGCATGGTTATCATTTACGCGTTTTAAGGAATTTTCCTAAAGGGTTTTGAATTTGAAAAACTAAGTTTTTGATATCTAAATATTCTAAAAAAATTATATGATGTTTGAAATATTATTTTGGAGATGGTTTTTAATTTCATAATTTTTGGAATTATTATGAATTTATTATGAATTTCCAAGTAAGAAAATGGGTGGTTTTGGAAATTAATTGTTTAAAATATGAAAAATAATTATTTGGCTCCGAAGTTTCTATATGTCATTAAAGAAGTTAACATTGATTTTTGGGTATTTTATGAACTTTTCCTAAGTGCTTACAACCTAGAATAAATTGTACATGCAAGGGTATTATTGCAAAATGGGATAGATGGCATATTTTTAGGAAAATATATTTTTGCAAAATAAGGGAAGTTTTCCTCTTTGATTTGCAACAAAATTCTAAAAAAATTTATTCAACCAATGAGAATTGGATAAATAAATTGGTTTGGTAAAATATTAATATCTTTAAAGGAAACAATTCATTTTTGCAATTATTTACGTAAAAGCCATTGTAAACCCTCGATATCCCTCTTTTTATCAACAATCGATAACTATTTGATTTACCAACACGCGATAGCATGTGTTTTCAACCTGCGATAGCTATTTTTATCAATCTTCAATGGCTATTATTTCATCAATCTTTGATAACTATTGTTTTGTCAAACCGCGATGGCTATATTTTTGTCAATGGTCTATAGCTATATATTTATCAACATGTGATGGCTATGCTTGTCAAATCTCAACAACTACATTTTTTCAACCTTTATATTTTATCAACTTTCTAAAGCTATATTTTAAACTTGCAATAGCTATATATCTAGTCAACTTGTGATGGCAAATTATGGTTTGTTGGTTGACATGCGATAACTATAAGCATTAATATGTGACAACTACATATAGGGTCAACATGCAATAGCCTGTGTTTTTCAACATGCAAAAGCATGAGACTTTTCGGTGCAATATCACATGTTTGTGGAAAAAAGGATAGGTATTTTACAACACTTGGAAGATTTTCAACCTAGGTTGGGCAAAATTTTACTTAAATGAAAAGGATGATTTTGCGAAGTATTTTCAAAGAAAATAAAGAAGTTTTTAGTCCGTTTTTAAAGAGTTTTTGGAAATGGAAACTATTGCTTTGAATAAGCAATTTTGTGTGTGAATTGGCTATCACATAAACATATATTTGTATGGTTGTCTGGTTGCTAATGTGTTATATGTTCTTCTTTGTACTTGACAGGTTATATTTGCATATGATAAATTGTTGACATACTCACTTATGTGTTAAATGCTATTACCTAACATTATGACTTGTGGATCGGGAACTGATGTAACACCCCATAAAATTTAATAAGAAATAAATAAAATAGATAAATTAATTAAATAAGATAACGCTAAAAATGAAATTTTTTCAAAATTTAGAATTTGATCACAAAAGTTATGTCCTTGCATTTGTGGTGAAAGTTTGATTAATTTCCATATATAATGTTCTGAAAATTGGGGTCAAACTTGAAGTTTTCAGATTTAATATAATTAAATATAATTCAAATTCAAATAAATAATTCTTAAATTTAAAATTTGAAAGTTGACAGTGATTAGACTTGGGGGACATGAAAGAGGTAAAAATAATGTTAACGTTAAATGATAATTGAGGAAGAAAAAAACAAAGGCACAAAAATCTTCCTAGAACAAACGTCATGGTCGACCAGTAGGATAGGGCGATCGACCGTTGACTGTGAAGTTACGGTTAGGGTTTTGCACTTTCAATGTCCAGATTTTTATTATCTTAATCAACTTAAATCCGACGATTATGGTGCATTCCAACCACTATAAATAAGGGCCGAGCCCCCTCACTTTTGTTCACAAAATATTTTGAGACTTTAGCGAAGCTCCATCAGTTTGTCTCTTCATAGATTCATAAAAACTTCATTAGGGTTTCTGGTAAGAGATCCTATATATCTATTATGTTTCTATTGATTTTCCCAACATATTCTTCTCCAATTTTCCGAATCTAACGTATATATAAATATCCCTTGCTCTATATGTGTGTGTATCAAAAAGAAGAAATCTGGTAGAGATCGTTAAAGGCGTGTCAAATCCAAAGGAGACAAAGCTAATAATATACTGAATATGCCTCAAGGAGTTTTGGTTTGCGAAGACATAATATTATAAACCCCCAAAACTCAGTCAATGTGAAATGTTAATTCTATGTTGGAATCTCAATTGTTTATGTCAAGATAATGGAAATTGTGTAGATTTGAATTTTTGATAATTTTATCTTCTAGTCCACTCCTTATTATTTTTCTTTGAATTTGGTTAAAGGTTTTTTTGTTAAGGAATAGTGTGTAAGTTACGAATTTTATTTCTGGTTTGCATTGCTTATTCCCATAAATTAAGTAGGAATTCCTTTGTTTATTTTTATAGGAAAAAGGAGTTGAATAGAGCGCAAAATTTGAATTGTAAGTTTTTAGTATCAATATATTCCATTATTTTGATATAATGAGTTGGGTTTAAATTTTAACTGTATACAAGTGTGTTGTTTGGAACTTTTGATATGAATATTGGAATTTTGGGTATTGTTGGTAATATGGAACGAGACTTGTGTAATTTTTTCAGGAGTTGACATTTAAACGCTAGTTTAGGGCGTATATTCCGCACGCTTAGAAATTACTAGGTGCGTATCTATGTATATATTAACATAATTAACATATAATTATAAGTACAATTGCGCGGTCAAATAGGTTATTAATTTTATTAAATCCCCCTTAGGGAAGTAATTAATGTTAATGGAAAAATAAGAAAGATCTCTTATAATGCCTTGATTATGGAAATGGTGAAATGTGTAATAATATATGTAGAGTGTATATAACTTATGAGTAAATTATAGGGATGCGAGGTTAGTTAAGAACACATCTAAGTCTGCGCAGCTAATCTGGCTACCAAAAGTGTGACTTTGGGGCTGATACGAGACATCGCCTATGATAAGTAACTATGATGACATGAGGTTAGTCCTAAATTCTATAAGGTAAATCTGCCCAGCTAATATGACTACCAGTACCTACGAATAGTCAGATTAATGTGAGACGTCACCATCTGGGTATGGGTCATGATACGAAGGACTTGCTCAGAGATTGAAGGCAATAAGTGGCTGTGTGAGGGCCCGCCCCTTCTCTATATTGGAAGTAGTAAATGATCTGGATTATGGGTTAGGCACGGTAGAGGATATCTCGAGAGAAAGCCCGCTTCAACAGGAAGCATTAAGTACCTGAAAATATTCCATGCAACGTTAGCTAGATAGTTACTAGTGAGGAGTCCTCCTTAGGATTATATGTAGTAAATGATGTGGACTTTCCTTAAATAAGGTATTAAATGGTCAGAATCTGCCTGATTCCCATTAAAAGGTATTAAGCGACTTGAGCATTATCTCTTACATTGATAGAACATTATGGACGATAGATACGGGTTATTAGGTTGATAGAAAATTAGTTATGGGCTTATATTCGGAAAGCTTTTTATTTAAGTTTGAGAAAAGTCCTCGGGTTTATATTTGAAAAGACTTATGATGTAGGTAGAATATGTAAGACATATTCCTATTTAAACTATACTGCCAATATAGCAAGGCTCAAGATTTTTATTCACTGGACATATGTTCTGACTCCCTCCTTGTTACAACACAGGTTAGGAAGGACGAAGTTGAAGGTAGAGACATTGATGAGACTCGTGGCAATGGTTTATTTATTTACTTGTTATTTTCTATAGTTTTTGACGTAACCATGAAATAAAAACATTGTTGTAATTGGAATATCGTATCACGGATATGTTACGGTTATTATTGGGTTTTGGTATTATGGATATTTTTTCATGGTTTTAAATGACATTTCAAAATTTGAATAAAATGGGTATTGTTGTTTTTATTATATTTTATCCTTCCGTTGTGAGATTTGAATGTTTAGAAAAATAGATCTGTATTGTTCTTTTTACCAACCAATAACTAGATTTTAAATGGTTCTAAGTTTCAATGGCCTTTTCTGGGTCGGGATTTAGACCCATTTCAGAGCGCGCTGTTACAATTGATGACCAGTTAAGGTTGTTCTAGTAGTGGGTAAGGTCAGACTTGAATTCTTGAGTGAGTAAAATTGCATCTAGGAGATTACAAAGATAAAATTGTCGTAAGATGCCTTAGACTGATCCAAAGACTTGACTCATGGGCATTTAAAGCTAGACTTTAGGTGGAAAACACGGTTGGGTTGCGCCCTATCCGACAATTGTTAAGCCCTCGGTTGGTTACCTCCGCAATTCTAATGCACAGGGATAAAATTTTAGAGTTACGCATCGAAAGGAACTCGTAGCAGATTGATTACCTATATTTTCTCCTATCAATTTTAGGAGATCGTTGTTATTTTCTCCTGATTTTTGGAATTTTTTTGGATTTTTCCCAAGCGACTACAACTTAGAATAAATTGTTATATGCAAAAGGGTTTTATTGTAAAACGAGATAAATGATATATTTAAGGAAAATTATATTTTTGGAAAATAAGAAAAGTGTTACCCCATCATTTGGCAAAGCCGAGATATCCAAAAATTAACTGAAAATCAATGATTACTAGTCATGAATGTCGATTATGCATCGCAGGTTCACTATGAATATCGATGAATTTTGTCCGAGTCCGGATCGGGCCACAATTGACAAGACATGACAAGCAAAGCCATAAAAATCAGCATTCAAAATTTCAGGTCAATCCGAGTACATGTGCTCAAGATATGATCGATGCAAGTTGAAGAAAAAAAGCCACATTTTCGTATCCATCGGAAGGCTTAACTTCGTATCGATAAGGTCCGTATCCGTCATCACATCTCAATTCGTATCCATCAACTTCGCATCGATCAAGTTCGAATCCATCAAGGAACCTCGGCTTGCACCGATCAAGTTTGTATCCATCAACAGGGCATGCGCTTCGTATCGATCGGCTATATCCTATTTCGTATCCACCAGCTAGACACGGTCCGTATCCATGGATGAGCTTCCATTCGAATCCATCGTCTTCGTATTAATCAGGGATACAATTCCCTCTTATCCATCTGTCTCGAATCCATCAGATGACTTCGCATCCATCAGACGGTGACCACTTCGTATCCATCAGGAGTTCTTGTTCGAATCCATATCCAATAGCTTGTCCGTGTCCACCAAGTCAAATGAGCCTAGATTGATGCAACGATCGTCGATGATAACGAGGCGAGAATCATGGAGTCGAAACGGTCAAACCGGAGCAAAGAGTGGATCAACGCGAGGAGTGCGCGCTACGTTGCCGCATAATCACGTGCTTCATCAAGTTAAAGTAGATCGATTCGAAATCATGGTTTCGAACCGGACAGCCACCGAGGAATCCAATTTCATATTGATCATGTCTCACAAACCATTGATCCAAATGCTATGAAATTTTTCAGAAGCTTGCGTACAATCCAAGGAATGTTCCTGCCAAGTTTCAGCTCAATTAGACCAATTCTTGATCGATATGAAATTGATTCGTATCGATCATGGATCGAGTCGAAACTTGGTGGGATTGATTGCGTGGGCCCACTCACGTGCCAAATGGAGTCTCTCGAAGTTTGAGTGTGATATCAGCCTCCTACACCTATAAATAGCCCCCGGAAGCCTACAGAAAAAGGATCTTTTGGCTATTCAACGTCCAAACTCTGTCGTATTCAATTCTAGATCTCACCATTGCTGTTATACTCAAATTTCTTCATTATAATCGCTGTAATCAACTGTAACCAGCAAGGATAATCAATAAAAGATAAAACTTTGAAGTGGACGTAGGCCGAAGATAGCCAAACCACTATAAATCTCGTGTTTCTGTTTGTTATTTTTGGATTATTGTTTGTTGTTTGCTTGGATATGAGATTTGTGTTTGAATATTGCTGATCTTTATTCATACATTGGTGCTTTCACGATACTTGGCGTTTGTGACCATTTTTGGCGCAAACACTTTGGTTCTTTCACTGAGAAGAACTAGCACCCGCTACACCAGACTTGAAGTTCAGATTTAAATGCTTGAAGGATCCAGATTTAGAGAGAATGGCTCGACAAACCAGTAGAAGACAGAGGGCTGAGTGAAGCCAACAAGGAGGAAGCCAGGAGGCATCCTCTGGAGCTGGAGAAGGGCATGCTTCTATTTACATTACCAGGGACGAGATGGAAGCAATGGCGAATTCGATGCATGAAAGGATAATGAAGAGTCAACAGGAGATGCTGCAGAATTTTTTCGAACAGATAAGAGCATCGAATGTGCAGAACCTTGGACCAACTACAGCAATTGCGAGTGCTGAACAAGGAGTTAGGATTGCAGAAACCAACGGAGGTCAAGCTCAAGGTCAGAATGCAAAACCAGAGGGCAATCGACAAGGACTTGGGGGCATACCCTCAGGATCCAATACTGGAAGACCAATGGATGGAGCTCAGTAGGCTAGAGTCAATGCTAATGTTAATGAGCCCCATGAAGAGTATGTACTAGAATTTCCTTCGAGACTTGGGGGCATGATAGAAACATGACAAAGGGGCAGCCTCCAGATGGAGATGAAAGAATGATTGGTCTAATGCGACGAATCATGAGAGGAGGATTGTCGAGTGGAGGATTGGAAGAAATCAGTCGGAGTCCGTTCACTCCGAATATCAGAAATGCAAGGAACCCTCCAAAGTTCAAGTTACCAATGCTGGAACCTTACAACAGGAAGTCAGACCCGACCATGCACATTACCAGATACATCGGACATATGAAAGTACTGGGAGCATCCGAAGAAGTGATGGCGCGATGTTTCCCTTTATTTTTATCAGATTTGGCTGTGCTTTGGTTCAGACAACTAGAAACTGGATCGATCAGAACATGGGGCAAGCTCGTAGATTGCTTCATGAGACAGTTTAGGGTCCATATGACGCGACCCAAAAGTGTGTTGACTTTGGCTTCGATAAAGTAGAGGACCGAAGAGTCCATAAAAGATTTTCAACTACGATTCAATGCAACAGTGGCTTCTGTGGATCGCCCGGATCCATCGATGATTTTGATGGCGACGGTGGCAGGAGTTGGGAAAGGCACCGAATTCAAAGATTCTTTGGCAAGAGATCTACCACAAGATCTTATAGAATTCTATCATGAAGCTGAAAGATTCATTCGGCTGGAAGAATCACGAGCCGAGAGGCGAGAAGCAAACGCTGCGCAAGGCGAAGGAACCTCCAGGGAACAATCTGGAGTGGACAAAGGAGAGAGAAAGCAGGATGACAGACGTGATGGTCCTGATAAATGGAAGAAATTCCGAGAGCCCAGATTCAGATTTGACGAAAAGTCTGGAAAGGATTTACACTGAAACTCGGGGGCATCTCCCCTATCGAAAACCACCCAGGAGAGATCCCACAGAGCGGGAGCGCAGAAGCGAAAAATATTGCCTATTCCATGAGCTGGATGGGCACACTACCGATGAATGCCGCCACCTGAAAGATGAGGTGGAAGAACATGCCAGGAGTGGTAGATTGCCACTTTATACCAGAGAACGGACATCGGCAGTAAGACCTGAGCAACTACCACCTCCGCCTAACAGAACTGATCCTGGATCGGGATCATGACTCGTCATCAACTGATTATGACGGCAAGGGCCAAGTTCAGGATTTGGACTTTGGTCTATTAGATTTCTTAGATTTTATTTTAAAAAATAAAACGACTATTCCACTTACTCATGTACGGGAACCAGAGAGATCCCTAGGCATGCTCTGAGACGGTAATAGGCTGCTCCGCCTAGAGAGGCAATGTCTAGTTTTTTTCCTGATGTTTGAGATTGAACATCTAGGACTTGATTTAATAAATAAACTTGAATTTCTTGAAATAAACCTTTGACCGAAGAGTTAAAGGATGAATATTAAACACCAACATAAAAATGATCGCTTTATGATCCTACCTGGAGAGGCAGGGTCCGGAGTGCAAGAAGTGAGTTGCTTCGCCAAAGAGCGACAAGATCGACTCACTTAACGTCGTTTCCCATTCACCGGAAAGTGATTGGATCGGGATTCGATAAGAGCCCGGAGAGGCTGTGATCGGCCCACGATTTAGGCCATGACATCGCTTAATGTTCAGAAATACACTGAACCGGAGTGCAAGGGGTGCTGCCGCTTCGTCGGAGAGCGACAGGATCGGCACACTCAATGTTGTTTCCCCTTCACCGGAGAGTGACATGATGGGATCTAACAAGAACCAGGAAAGGCTATGATCGGTCTAGAACGACCAAGACATCGCTATACGCCCTAGCTAGGGCCAGAGTGCAAGGGATAGAAGGCAACACCGAAGTGCAACATGATCTTTCTATTCGATCGCTAAGTTTGGAATGGACTTGGCAAGGGTCCGGGGTGACCATTGATAGTCTAGAGAGACTGTAGAATTTCATTCTTAATCTCCACAGGAAGAAATGAATAATGATTTGGCTTCGAACATCCGCGAACTTGATTGACACTACTATAGGCTTTAAATAAAACATGAACTCACCGCATTTGATTTAAAGCTATTCAAAACACACCTTTTTCCAAAAGGCATGTTTTGGGGGGCAAAGTGTTATCCCACCTTTTGGCAAAACCGAGATATCCAAAAAATAACTGAAAATCAATGATTACTAGTCATGAATGTCGACTATGCGTCGCAGGTTCACTATGGATATCGATGAATTTTGTCCAAGTCCGAATCGGGCCACAATTGACAAGACATGACAAGCAAAGCCATAAAAACTAGCATTCAAAATTTTAGGTCAATCCAAGTACATGTACTCAAGATATGATCGATGCAAGTTGAAGAAAAAAGCCACATTTTCGTATCCATCGGAAGGCTTAACTTCGTATCGATAAGGTTCGTATCCATCATCACATCTCAATTCGTATCCATCAACTTTGCATCGATCGAGTTCGAATCCATCAAGGAACCTCGGCTCGCACCGATCAAGTTCGTATCCATCAACAGGGCATGCGCTTCGTATCGATCGACTATGTCCTATTTCGTATCCATCCAGCTAGACACGGTCCATATCCATGGATGAGCTTCCATTCGAATCCATCGTCTTCGTATCGATCAGGGATACAATTCCCTCTTATCCACCGGTCTCGAATCCATCAGATGACTTCGCATCCATCAGACGGTGACCACCTCGTATCCATTAGGAGTTCTTGTTCGAATCCATATCCAATAGCTTGTTCGTGTCCACCAAGTCAAATGAGCCTAGATTGATATAACGGTCATCGATGATAACGAGGTAAGAATCATGGAGTCGAAACGGTCAAACCGGAGCAAAGAGTGGATCAGCGCGAGGAGTGCGCGCCACGTCGCCGTAGAATCACGTGCTTCATCGAGTCAAAGTAGATCGATTCGACATCATGGTTTCGAATCGGACAACCACCGAGGAATCCAATTTCGTATCGATCATATCTCACAAACCATTGATCCAAATGCTATGAAATTTTCACAGAAGCTTACGTACAAGCCAATGAATGTTCCTGCCAAGTTTCAGCTCAATTAGACCAATTCTTGATCGATACGAAATTGATTCGTATCGATCACGGATCGAGTCGAAACTTGGTGGGATCGATCACGTGGTCCCACTCACGTGCCAGAAGGAATCTCCCGAAGTTTGAGCGCGATATCAGCCTCATACACCTATAAATAGCCCCCTGAAGCCTATAGAAAAAGGATATTTTGGCTATTCAACGTCCAGACTCTGCCGGATTCAATTCTAGAACTCACCATTGCTATTATACTCAAATTTCTTCATTATAATCGCTGTAATCAACTGTAACCAGAAAGGATAATCAATAAAAGATAAAACTTTGAAGTGGACGTAGGACGGAGATAGCCGAACCACTATAAATCTCGTGTTTCTGTTTGTTATTTCTGGATTGTTGTTTGTTGTTTGCTTGGATCTGAGATTTGTGTTTGAATATTGCTGATCTGTATTCATACACTGGTGCTTTCACGATACTTGGGGTTTGTGACCATTTTTGGCGCAAATTAAAAATTTTACTCTTTGATTTGCTGTAAAATTCTGAAAATATTTTGTTTAACCAGCGAGAACTAGACAAATAAATTGGTTTGGTAAAAAGTAAATACTTTTGAAGGAAATAATTCAGTTTTGTAGTTATTTATGTAAATGCCATTGTCAACCCTCGATAGCTCTCTTTTTATCAACACTCGATAGCTACTTGATTTATCAACATGCGAAAGCATGTGTTTCAACCCGCGGTAGCTATTTTTTATCAATCTTTGATAGCTACTATTTTACCAATCTTCGATAGCTACTATTTTATCAATCTTCGATAGCTATTGTGTCGAACCACTATGACTGTATATTTGTGAATGCTCGACAGTTATATATTTATGAACATGCAATGGCTATGTTTTGTCAACTCTCGACAACTACGGATTGTCAACCTTCGAAAGGTATATTTTATCAACTTTCAAAAGTTATATATTAAACTCGCAACAGCTATATATTTAGTCAACTTACGATAATTAAGTATGATTTATTGATTGATATGCGATAACTATAAGCATCAATGTTGGACGGCTACATATAGGGTCAACATGTGATAACTTGTGTTTTTCAACATGTGAAAACATTTTTGTGAAAGGAAGGACAGCTATTTCTACAATACTTGGAAGATTTTCAACTCTATGTTAGGCTAAGTTTTACTTAAACAAAAAGGATGATTTTGCTAAGTAATTTTATAAGTTTTCAAAGGAAGGAATAAGGTTTGAGCCTATTTTTAAAGAGTTTCCAAATAAGGAAACTATTGGTTTGAATAAGCAATTTTGTATATAAATTGGTCGTCACATAAACGTATATTTGGATGGTTGCTATTGCGTTATAAGTTCTTTTTTGTACTTTTGACCAGTTATTGCTGCATATGATAAATTATCGACATACTCACTTATGTGTTAAATGCTATCGCCAAACATTATGAACTTAGGGATTGAGAAACGTTGACCAGTTAGCGTTGTTGCAGTAGTGGGTATGGTCAGACTTAAACTCCCGAGTGAGTAGAATTGTATCTAGGAGATCAAAAATATCAAATTATGTTAGGATGCCTTGAATTGATCGAAAGACTTGCTTATGGGCATTTTAAAACTAGAGTTTGGTGGAGGTTGCGGTTGGGTCGTGCCCTATCCTCCAACCGTTAAGCCCCCGGCTGGTCATATTCGCATTTTCAATGTGTATGGCTTTGTCGGTGTTAAGTCTAAAAATTTAGAGTTACATATCCGAAGGGACTTGTAGCTGATTTCTCACCTATATTTTCTCTTACCAATCTTAGGCGACCACTGTTATTTTCACCTACCATTTTTAGGAGATCGTGAATATTTTCTTCTGCCGATCTTAGAAGACCGTCATTTTGCTTCTAAATGGACTAAAAGACCACTGGAATATCAAATATATCTTGGCCCGAGTCAACTAGATAGGTTTTTAATTGGTTTAAGAAAACTAATATAGGTTCATAGTGGCTCTGAAAAAACTATGCCGTTGAATGTTCCATTTTATGAGATGGGGTAATTCTGAGAATGTGTAACCTTTTGACCTGTATGAATAACAGACTATTCATTTTAACCAATACATGCATGATATTTTATTGATATTACGATTATGTTCTAATCATTTTTTTTCAGGCTATGTTATGGATGACATGGTGTTCAAAATGGTATTAGTGAAGGGAAACCCGTTTCGCTCAATGACATGGTCTCGCCAAGTACCTATATTTTGGTTTAAGAATATTATTCACATCACTTTTTGTTTGGCCCAAAGTTTTTAATTTTTCTCTAAAATATCAGATACTCAATTTGGAACTGGATAGGCTGAGAGTAAGATATTCAAGTTTAGACGAATAAGCTTTTGGATGCATGTAGGAGGCAAACTACTACTTAGAAGTATTTCTGTTGTGTAGTGTTAACTGATTTTATTTTATTGTTGAATGTATGCAATGACAAATACTATAACTGTCTAAGTAGTTAAGACTCTGATCATCCAAAGGGGTATTTTCATACGCCGCTCTTGAAACTATATTTTTTAATTATTATATTTTATTTGAATGATTTATTTTCGTTGTAAAATTTAATGAATTTGCAAATCAATGAATGAGATTGTTTTATAAAAATTTGTATTCTTGTGCTCTTGATTATATTAATGATATAATAACTACTCTCCTTTTGTCATTAGGAAATAATGCCAAGGACGACCGCATCATCACTAGTATCTATTTTTGAGCCTCAAAATAGGGGATGCTACATCAGGTTTGGGTGATACGCAGTGCTGGGCCGATGGACGGGCAGGAGGTGGTGCTTTCTCGTATTATATGCGGCTTACTTTTACTTATTCCACTGTGCGACACTATGAAGCATAGACAGTGTTAGCTATTTTATTTAGAGACAGTTATCTTGAATTTATCTCCAGTTGTATATACTACCATCTTGTATAACTCTGTGGACTTGTGCACTATGATATTTGTGGTTCATTTAGCTACTACCGTTTCGTTTGTTTTATACCTGTGATGATTATCATATTTATTTGATGCATTGTGAGGTATACAACAGGTTCTGTGATGATTTTATTTACTCTGTAACCTTGGAACCATCCTGCATCGGCCAGGCACAGTAGCAGCGCACTCTTCAAATATATTGGATCTGAAGGTGTAAGGCGGTTGTCATAACTATACAAGACCAAATCAAACGGGACTTTGAGGAATGTCAACCTACACTATAACATCATGTCCACAAAAAAATGATACCGTTTCAAAACTCCTAACATGTTTAAAATGTTATGTTGAATATCAACCGCTAAAACACTTATTTTAATCGTTAATTTGAAACATGATCTTGAACGTGTTAAGATTATTTAAGTTAAGCCAAAATTTATAGAAATGATCTTGAGTCATGTAAAAACATATCTTCAAATTTTCGTTAATTTTAAATTAAGTTGGTTGAGAAATAAGAGAGGTATGGTTTAAATCTTCTATACCTTGCTCGAGATCTCCTCCGAGATCTTCTTATCTCACTTAGACAAAACGATGCGTCAAATTTCTCCCTTGAAACTCATCTCGTCCGAAATCAAATCTCACTCGAAATATGGATCAAAATCTCAATCCGAGGTCTCAACCAAAATTATATCCTTTTCTTCTTTTACATATTTTATTATTATTTCACACAGATTCCAAAGAAACTACTCAATCCAGTTATTATTTACCAATTATTTGAACACATTTTTTACGTTTTGTATTGATGAGTCACAACAAAAAACGTCGTTTCGTTTTTATATTCAAATAAGAGGATACCATTTGATCATTACCAAATAAATCAAGCAAATCGAGCTACCACTCTTCTCAAAAACATTACTTTAATTTTTTCTTAATGCAAATCAAATATGTTGCAATTTTTACTTTAAAAGGTATAGTTAAATAAATTATTTAAACATTAATTTTAGACACATAAGTTACTCCGAGATATTTTCGAGATCTACTTTAAGAACCGAGACGTCAATCCGATATATGCACCCAAGATACACTCATTTCGCCCGAGATCTCCTCCAAGACAAGATAGTTTGTTTGAAAATTCCGAGATGAAACATGACCGAAATCCGAGATTTCAAACCTTATAGAGAGGTGTATAGGAGGTGTAGAGGAGAGAGGGGCAGCGTGTGCGCACACAAAAAAAAACACACACACGTGCTTGCACACACATATAGTAAAGATCGACTACACCTCATTTTTGCTATACCTCAAACTCCATATGATTTCAACTATAAGTTCCGAAATAAATAATATAGTGAAGTGACAAAAAAGATAAATTATAATTATTTAACAATTCAGAGCATGCGGTTGATATCAGAAAGGTTTTGAGGTATAATAAAGACGAGATGTAGTCAATCCTTACCCACACATGCATATGTACACATATACTTATATATATGTGTGTGTGTGATCTTAATTGTTAATTGTTGTAGAGCGTACGTTTTATTTTATATTTACCTTTTTCTCCTTCAAAATTATAAAACACAACGATTGTTTTTTTTATTATTGTTGAACGGTTGTAACAGTAAGCTTATTTTTTTGGTTTCAGTGAGCTGAAAGCCCAACTGAACCAAGGAAAATTAACATATTCGATATTCCTCCTTTTGGTTTCCTAGTCAAAGGTTTACACTTTCAAAGCCGACCGAAATATCCAAATCATACACGCAAGTTTAACCCTCTCCTTTTGAGATTCTATCATAAGATAAACAAAGGCGGGAAACAAAATTTTGCAACACCCCGACCTTTTCTTTCTCCATGGGAATTAAGGTAAGGATTCAGGATTCCATCCGGTTCTACCTTTTCGCGACCTCTATCTGACGTATTTCGTTTCGTTATTGCTAGGGTTTAACAAAGCTATTGGCAGAGCACGCTCCAAATGCTATGAAAGAGCGGAAATTCGAGAGCTATTTTGGCCGTAAGATCGCGATTGATGCTAGCATGAGCATTTACCAATTCCTTGTCTGTATTCTCTTTTTACTCCATCACTATTTTTTAAATTTCTTTTTATGAAAGTAATTGCAGAAAGCACGAGTACTAGTTAAATTATTTTGATGTTAAGTTTGAAGCTACTTGTAGCTTGTAGCACTTTAAGGTTTATGTAATGACATACGCTATTGATTTAAATAGCAAAAACACCTTTAGTTCAGTCTATCAGAGCACAGCTAACAAAGTGTTCGCCGTTGTAAGAGGAAATGAATTAAAATGACCAAGTGTTCTTTTTATTTGCATAATGTAACTTTTCTAATAAAATGACAAACGTTATTCCGTTCATTCAAAACTTTTATATTTTCATCATTTTCTATTTTTCTGTTAGATTTTTATTTTTATTTTAAAGAGGTTGTGGTTGATTTTGTTATTTGCGTGTATTAAGGTTGTTTAGTTTTTTAGAGGAAAAATGAAGTGAACTAAACAATTGTTAAGAATGATCTTAGTTTGGGGAATGGTATTTAAAAAATTCAATTTTGTCCAAGAAGAAATTGTAGAAAAAGCGCTGAAGTTGTTTGCTTTTATTTATTTATTATTATTATTTTTGTAGAAAAGGGTATATGCACAACACATTGTTTTTTTTCTTCTTTAAATGGTAAATGAGTGCATTGGCCAGTAGAGACACTAATAAGTAAACGACTTTATAATTTATTGCTAAAATGGCTGATTTAGTTGGTTGATGGTTCGGATTGTGAGATCAAAGATCACAAGTTCGAGCGCTGAAATTTACAACCTGTTGGCACTAATAACCATGTTAAAAAAAACGCATTTAAAATTTATTGCACACACGCTCATGTGCACGCACATAGAAATATGCGTGCGTGTGTGTAAAGTGAGGTTTCATAGCCATCTCCTTGTACATTTGGTCAAGATACTCCTTCCTTTTTGTGTCTAAATTTTTTGAAACCAAAATAATATTTGCAGATATAATATTTTTGTTATCTTGATTTTATCGACATTGTTAGTGCTGTTAGTATGAGTATTCAAATGCTATTAAGTTACAAGAAGTTGATGTATGCTAATGGATCAGATTGTGGTTGGAAGAAATGGAAATCAGACCCTTGCTAACGAGGCTGGCGAAGTCACAAGGTAAAAAAAAAGGGCACTTCATTGTCTAGTTTTAGACCTTTTTTTTTTTTTTTTTTTGCATTATATACATGGAACTCATTAGTTTGTGATTTCTGCATTCTGCTAGTCACTTACAAGGGATGCTAACTCGTACTATAAGACTGTTGGAAGCAGGATTGAAGCCAGTGTAATTTCCTTCTCTCCTTTAAATCTGTTTTCCTTTTTAAAATTATGGTTGGTCATGGTCTAGTGATATTTTTATAGCTCAGTATGTTGGATGATTCAATTTGATATGTACAGAATACTTCACTTTATATTTAAATGCAAAACACGATTGCATGATAGATGCTGGCCATTTTATATTGATAACACAATACTAGTAAATTTCTAATGTAATAATAGCATCATCATCTTCTTAATGTTTATTGTGAATATTGTGTTTTTAACTATTATATTCTTTTTTAATAGGTTTGTATTTGATGGCCAGCCACCTGATCTGAAGAAATATGAACTCACGAAAAGGTATCTACTATAATTCTGTTTTGAGCTCAATTCACTGTTTATTAGATGTTTAGAAAGCTTTTACCCGTCACACCATGTAGGTTATCAAAGCGAGAGGATGCCACCAAAGACCTTAATACTGCAATAGAGGTGCTTACTGTTCTTGTTATAATCTGCATTGTTTAGTTTGCATTTGAAGAAAAGTAAACTTCAAGGACATGACTAGAAATGGAAATGTTTGTCTTCATGGCATGGTCTGAATATTGTTACTACTAAGAAGGGAAAAAACAAATATCCCTGAATTACAAGTGCAAATCTATACCCATGACCTGATTATATATATTTTTTCTAGTATGGCAGTATGTAATGATCCACAAATACTCCAATAGTAGCTGAGTACCCACAAACATTTTGGTAGCAAAAATAATGTATATAGAAAAAAAAAGGTATTGTCACAATTTATGATTAATTATAGTATAAAGTCAATCGGCACCGATATATTGAAATTTCACTATATAATCTACAAATTCACCGATCATTTTAACATTTAAGGGCTCATTTGCGGACGCTTTTTGCCACACTTGTGCTTACGACCTAGTGGCTAACATTGGACATGCTTATATCAAACATTACATCAACAGTCACATTTGCTTTTACCAGGTGAAAATAATGCTTTGTAGAGTTTATATCCAGTGTAAATTACATTCAATGTAAGTTATGTTTGACCTGACATAAGCAGTTTGTAATTTCAAAGTCATGTTTCCTTTTATAAATTCAACCCTCTCTTTGAAGTGGAAAACCGGTTCCACTTTGCGACGTGATCCCATTATGGTATCGATGTTCTACATGGGTGGATGATATAATGTGAAATATACTAGTTTATGATGACACTATTAAATGTTTTGGAAATAACAATCTTTTGATAGTTAGAGTATCGTTTGAGTTATCGCAAAACCGATTGGTGATGTGAAGCTCGTTGCATTTACATAGAGTCAATTATATTATATTTTAAGATGTGAGACTATTCTCAATACACCCCCGTGTGACATTTCAAGAATCAATTACGTGAATATTGTTTTTTTGTTGTTGGGTGATGTGGAGGATAGGTGAAACTGTTAGTCTTAACACACATGTAAGGGTGGATGCGTAGAGCATGTGTGCCCGTTTGGTTTAACATACGGAGGGAGCTGACCGTGATACCATGTTAAAGAAGTAGAAGAATATAATTTGTTAGATAATAGAATGGAATACAATTAGCACCATAAAATGTTTTGAAAATGAGGACCTTTTAATATTTAGAGAATTACTCGAGTTATCACAAAACCAGTTGGCGATGTGAAGAGTGATCTCTTGGTATTTGTGTATGACAAATTATATTATTTTTAAGATGTGGAACTATTCTCAACACACACATGCATGTGATGTAGAAATCCGATGAAACAGGGAAACTAAAAGGGTGCTTATATAAATTTGATGATGGTTGAAATGATATGGATTGCTAATTTTGACAACAAGTTAAATGACATGGCTTGTGGTCGAGAGAGGGTTCACGGCGGCGTTGAGGTTGATGGTGGAGAGAGGGTTGAAGATTATGTCAAAGTTGGTGGCAGAGAGAGGTTTTACCAGGGTGGATAGTTCAATTAGATGTGTATTAAGTTTTAATATGGAAGTGAATTGATCGAGGGAGATTAGAAAGAGGCATCCTTTTGGAATTCCAAAAAATACCGTTAAAATGATATGTACTCAAACTCAGTTCCTTTTATATTTAGATATGATATAATACTACTGTAAAATTATCTTAACAAATAATTAATCATAACCCCACTTTTATTTTCGCGTCCAGCTCTATTCCCCATTCATTGTTTGTACATATATTATTGCGCTATCTTCAAGGTTGCAAACTTGCCATCATGTACGCGCAACACATCCTAATAACGTAACAGTTAACAAATATAAGATGTTTGGAAACGACAAATTGAAGAGGGTAGTAGCAAGGTTTTAAATCTTGGATTTTAAAGAAAATCTTGAGTTGATATCTTGGTTGAAATGAAGGAGATTTAAAACTCCGACAACTAACCAAGCTGTCAAATCTCGGATTTCGAGGAAAATTTTGAGCTGATATCTCGGATGAGATGAAGGAGTTTTAAAACCTTGGGTTGTAGTATGAAGTTATAAGTTCAAGATTTAATTTTCACTTGAGATTGTTAAAAATAAACCCATTGATGCAAGTAAATTTATGGACCCATGGACAGTGTTGTGAGAATTAGTCTAGATGGTTACCTAGGTACTAGGTGAGGTCTACTGGTTTGCGTGAGCACTTAGGCATAAGATCTGGCAGCCAGAGTCTCCAGACCACCTAGGCATGCCTAGGTCTGCTTAGGTCCATTCAGGTCTGCCTAGGTTGGACAAGGATAAGAAAAATCTGAATTTGATTAAATAATATATATGTGATTTTTGTTGAAGTCCACAAAAGACAGCTTACAAATAAACACCTATGCTGTAAAAATTGGTCTAGACAGCTTTTATATGTATGTGAAAAGTATAATTTCTTCTCTTAAAATTTGAGACATCTAAAGGTTTTGGTATAGAACTTTTTTATATATAACATCCAACTCATCAAAAATATTTGATCTCATCAGTAATGCCCAGTTCCTATTTATCCTAGTCAAAGCTTACCACCTAATGATTTTTACAATGTTGCCCATGGGTCTAGCTTATGTGTAGCATAAATGGATAGGTAGATTCGGCTTTGTTAAATATTTATTTGATAATTCAATATGCTTTACTAGTGATACATAATTTGCATGATTATTTTTTTGACTATGTATCATGTTTATTGTTGTCATTGCTACAGGCAGGAAACAAGCAGGAAATTGAAAAGTACAGCAAAAGAACAGTGAAGGTAACTTCCATTTGTGCAGCAATATATTTTCCCTTTTAACGTTATCACATTCAAGGCTCTATAGCTGAGACAGATTGTTTATTTTTCTATCCCTCTAGTCCCAAGTACAACTAACAGATGAATTATCTATATATCTGTTCCCCTAGTTCCAAATACATCTATTGTATTTCTGAGTGTTACCGCACACATCCTCGGATGTATATAATAGTGCCACTATGGCTGTATAGCATAATATTTATCTGACAAGCAATGTTACAGCTTTTCTTTACATTTCTTCATGCTGGTAGAAGAATAACTATACAATTCATATTTACAGATTATATCTCAAGTTAATAAGCAATGCTGGGTCTGCATTTTATATATCATTTAAAATGATCCAATGTATCTATCTTTAATCAGATCTTACAATTATCTGTCAGCCTTTGGTTATATTTCCTCCAAACTGACTCAATATATGTAAGTTCAAACCAATACACGAAATAGTTATATGTCTAACCTTGTAAGTCCAGAGCGGAGACTGGTGTGTGAATGTGTATGTGAACGGAAATGGAAGAACAGGACTTCTGAAATTTCTCTATAGTTATAAACGGGATGAGATTTATGTTGGTAACTTAACATAAATTGCAACAATGAATAAAATATACAATTGTTTGAACAATGATTTATTTCTTTAATATTGGTAACATCTATATGAATGTTTAAAAGTTCTTTTTTTCCTTTTTCTTTCCAGTTACTCTTTTTAACAAGAATAAAATTTGTATCCATCTTTCTTGTTGAAAAAGTAAAAGATATTTGGTCTTTGTTAAAATATTTGCATTGCAACAGAAACATGTGTCCAAATATTTCGAAACATGTTTTTGTCAAGTTGCCAAGTAAAAGATACTGAAATGTGCTTCTCACTAAGAAAGATCGGCCTCCTACAAAACTATTTGTGACCAATAGGATTTTTGCCATCAAACTAGTTTTCAGCACTTCCATTTTTCCCCTTTCAGGTTTAGTAATTTTTTTTTTCTTCTCCGGCCCCATTATGTGCATTTGTTGGTTCAATGTGTTTTTTCTCTCATAGTAACTGTTTTTAGTTCTACTTATGGAAAAATTTCTGTTTTGACTTGTATCATTGTAGATTTCTGAGCAACACAATGATGGCTGTAAAAGACTTCTTAGGCTTATGGGTGTCCCTGTTATTGAGGTGACATTTAGAAGTTAACTTATCGTTCATTTGTTAATTTTCTGCAACACATGACATGTCTTGAGAAACCTCTAGGCAAGATATCATTTGTTCGTGTTAGACCCTTCTCTCTGCTGTAACAATTTGTCTGAACCACCAAAATATAATTGTGTGGAGCCAGATACGCAAAGTTACAGTACAAATAAAAAGCTAAGCAGAATCAATATGAAACTCATGCAAACCTGAGAATAGCCAGTCGATTCTAATTAGTCAATCTTACTGTTTGCCTTAATTTGAATCAAGTGCTGTATATGAAGGTGATAGTCACAAATATCATTATACTTGAAACTCAACTCAACTAATATGAAAAAAGTTGTTATTTCTATAAACATGAGAAACTAGTTATTAATAAACTTCCAGAAGTTTTCTAAGCAACCCGAATCTGTGCTTGCACATCTAATATCAAATATCAATGTTTAAAATAGAATATTTTGTCAACAAAGAATCATATCCTGATTCAATATGATTTAAATTTTCTCCTTGCTGTATTCGTCTCATCAACAGTTGCATTTAACTTATAATCCATCACAAAAGTACTTTCATACCCGTTACAGTATGAATGCCACAGTTGTTCGATGTTAATTTGCAATTGGGCAGATTTTAATGTTTGCTATTTAATACTTCAAATATGCTTGCTTCAACGAAAGATCTTAATCTGAACATTTTAAGATTTTGTTCTCATGTCAGATTTAGTCAGCTGAAAAGCTCGAATACTAATTCTGCAGTTATGTCTTAGAGCCCAGCTGACTCCCATAATTATAAATTTAATTAACATCATCAAACACATTTGAGCGTCTTTAACTCCGTATATGACAAACATGCGAACGCTCAATAGATCATGTATGGTGCTATTTTGGACTTAAGCTCGGTCAAAGTGGGATGTTAATGAAATAATCTGTTTTTATTATGTCAATGATGATGAAGTATTGTTATCCTAGTTTATCACATACTATGTTAATGTCAGTTTACATGTTATGCCTATATAGCATGATTTATTTATCAAGGCATGCCACATGTAAATCTGATCTGCATGATAACCTTATTCCCCTTCTGGAAGTTGACATGTTTTCAGTTTCGCTTTCAGAATAGAATATTGGTCAACTTTTATTGTGTTACAGGCACCTTCTGAAGCTGAAGCAGAGTGTGTATCACTTTGTAAAGCTGGTAAGGTATGAGTATGGATGACACAGTCTCTTTTTTATCATTTAAAGTTGCAAACACGTCAAATTTTGTCTAATTAATGGTGTGCAGGTATATGCTGTTGCTTCAGAAGATATGGACTCACTTACTTTTGGAGCACCCAGATTTCTCCGCCATCTAATGGTTCCCAGTTCGAAAAAGATTCCTATAAAGGAGTTTGAAATAACTAGGGTATCAAATTCATTTATGTTTCTGTTTTGTACTCTGTCATGAGTGCGGTCATGGTCATTGAATATATTCATGCTTCAGGTGCTGGAGGAACTAGAATTGTCTATGGATCAATTTATTGACTTATGCATTCTCTGTGGATGTGATTACTGTGATAGCATCAAAGGTATGTAAAATTGAACGTGCATATAAACTACAGTTCAGTTTCAGAACTTGTATAGTTATTAGGAGAGTTTAAACAATGTGGTTTCTGCTTACAGTGTATATGTTTTATCACGGTGAAGCTTTCTGTAGTTGTATTTTCATCAATTATTGCTTACCACCTTTTTTAAGATGTAATTCTTTGAAACGTGATCATCGCTTTCATACAACTATATGCAAGACTATTGAAATATTTGGCCTTCTTTGGAAGTAGATCCGAAATTTGGATTTATAGATGAATCAGGGGCTGCTTGGGAGTTTTAGAGTAGCAATTATGAGAGTTTTTACGGTAACGGTTTTGGTCATCTATGAGCATCAGTTTTGGGAGGTTTTACAAGCGATTTTATAACCGTGCTTGAGAGTATAATTCTCATGGTTCTAAATTTCTTTTCAAAACAATAAAATTACACACATACAGGCATATGCATAAGTGATATGTAATAAAGTTAACCTGTTTTAAAAAAATTTGAATAGCTTTAATTTTAAAAAGAGTATGTCAAAAAAGTAAAAAAAATGAAGAACCGATCTTTCAAACTTACGAGTTTGCTCTAATAACTTGAATCGTGTTAAATTACATTTTGAAAATGTCAATTTTTGATAAAACCAATTTTCATTAGAAAGATAATATACAAATTATTAAAATAACATTAAGTAATGTTAAATTTAAATTAACCTTTTTTTAAGAAGAAATATTTAGATGTCATCTTATAAAGAACAATTTTGGTACAAAAAATCAAGTAGTAAATATGAAATCAAAATAACAGTTTTGGTTTGAAATATTTGGAAATAATCCTTTTGAAGATGGCAGAGTTAGAAGAAATTTTGAGAAACGGCGAAGAGCTATAGATTGTATTAGGTTGAAAGATCTGGTCAAAATCACATTGCATCGATTTTTAGAACATTCGAATCTGTGCTTTAAAAAACTTCGCAAGTGTACGGTTTTACAACCTCTCATAAGCAAAGCCATCGATAAAGATCTAAACTAGTGGAAAACAACTCCTAAGGGAAGGGTTAAGATTTGCCTTCTATACATTATTATAGGGCTGTTACGACAATGGTAAATTTCATATTACCATATCATTACCAGTTGATCGGTTATCATTTTTAAGTGAAATCGTTAGACCAGTTCAATCGATATGGTAATGGTAAATTTACCTTTTTCTATGGTAAGTCATCTGTAACATTTTTTCATAACCAGCGATATTTGTAAGTTTACCATTCAATTTGTAGCACATTGATATTCATATAATATGGTTTATTACAAGCCTTTAGAACCTAACAAATGATTAAATTTATTTTAATAGTTCAGGTGAAATAATGTTAACTGCACATGTTTTACTCATTGATGTCTCTATTGAGTACCACCCTAAATTGTATAAGGAAGAATCGTTATAGTGCAAAAACATGTCAAGTTACTGACTTTTCTAGACAAATGGTAATTTATCATTACCAGTGTAACAATTAACAGCTTATCGGTATACCAGTTTTTGGTATACTAACAAATCAGTAACGGTAAACAATTTTAGGTTATCAATAAAAACGGTATGGTAACGGTATTTGTAAAATGGTAACGGTAACCATTACCATAACAGCCCTATACGTTATTATTTCTAAAGAAGAAAGACTAATTTTCTATTGCCTCTAGCGAGAACTCATCTCTCATACCATAAGATTAAAAAAGCTAGGTCCAAAACTCAATTTTCAACAAAAGCAAATAATCCTTTTGCTAATAGCCCAAAGCATGAGCCAGAAGGCACAACCCATAATAGTTACTGGCCTTAATTTATTAATTTATCTTGTTTTTTTATTTATAAAAAGTTATGTAAGATATATATAAAGATGACATTGACGCCTAAGAAGCTATATTTAGATAAATCGTTGCACCTTGATCTTGATTTTTGGTTACTAGATATTACAGGATCTTGAAATAATTTAAAGTTTTCAAATATTGAAATTGGATTACCTTGATAAAACATAATCAGAAATAAAGAATATAAGAAAACCGACTTTTCCTTTAACCATGACTTCCACTAGCGATTAGATCATAGATTCAATTTATACTTCCAGCAGCAGCAGTAATATATTTCAATATAACAGGAAAAAGTAAATAATTTGAATAACACAAATTTGGTTTGGATTGGGGTAATAAACGTTCACTCAATTAAGTTTGTATACATATTTTATCCTGTAACCAAGATCTCTTTATCCTTAATCCTTGCAATAGGCATTGGGAGGCAAAAGGCGTTGAAGCTTATCACACAGCATGGCTCCATTGAAACTGTACTGGAGAAAATAAACAAAGAAAGGTTTGTTACACTGCTGAATAATAAGGCACCACGATCTCAGCTTTCTTACACTTTTATTGTTTTATACAACCTTTTGCAGTCGTTATTTCTTCAGATATTACCAGGATGTACTGTCTTTTGTTGCATTGTTATATACTTGGGCTTTGTAGTTGAGTGTTTTTCTTTCTTTATCTGAACTGACTGGATAGCCATGCTTATTACATTTTTTTACATCCTTGTCATGAGATGACTCTTGATCTGGCTACCTGGAATGGAATTATAATATATGCTAAGCAATTTCCAACTACATTTCTTTATTCTTGGAAACAGTCACATAAAGTGTGAATTAGGTTTATATTATGATATTATATCACAATTGCCTGATGTGAAATACCACATCAAGTGTATATTTCGTTAGCCGTTGAAACTCCGGTTAAGGTGAAAATTCACTATTTGCTGGGGAATTTTTCATATTAAGACTACATATTTCCATTCATACCTGGTTAGGATGTTTGCTGAATGTATATTTTCTTCCCCTTTGATCATTTTTATACAAGTAGGTACATAGTACCTGAGGATTGGCCATATGAGAACGTTCGTCACTGGTTTAAAAATCCTATCGTTTCTACTGACATTGAAGAGCTCAAGTGGACCTCTCCAGATGGAGAGGTATGTATTATTACATAATAAGATATACGACTATACAATGTATGTTCGTGGTCAATAAAAGATATAACACTTCACATGTTTAGGGACTTGTGAAATTTTTGGTTGATGAAAATAGTTTCAGCAGTGATCGAATAATCAAGGTATGTTCATTTGCTGTAATGTTGATCACACTCATCTGTTTTATTGGAATAGCAAATACCGACTTTGCTCTATGAACAGTCAATAGAAAAGATTGAAGCAGCTACGAACAAACTTTACCAGGGCAGGTGAGCAACTTACTAACCGGTTCCTTTTCCTTTGAAAATTATCTTGTAAGAGCAAAAGTTTCAGCTATTACAGGTTGCAACCATCTTTTACACCAGTTGATACTAAGTGCCTTCCTCTCAAGACAAAGGTACCCTTCAAACATTCAGCATTTCAACTGCTAAATTCTTAAGCAAAAAAGCACCACTTTTCATTTTGCTTCTGTTATGATCATGATTGTAGTTAAAATAGTGACTAAACAATGAACAAGAAAAGCATAGGTAAGCTACACACAATTTACACTGGAAATAACACTTTGAGCTCAGTTAAAGGCTCGTCATATTCTTCTTGTTTTTGTTTTGGTTAGTTTGTGTTAAAAGTAAACATCTCTTTTCAATTATTCTTACTAATGCAAAATGCTAAGCTCCATTAGAGGGTTTTTTTTACACCGGTTTTGATTGTTAATGGAAGAGTGTTTATGAGGTGTTATGAAAACCAACATCATTTGTGAGTATTTAAAGCAACGGTTTGAGTGTTTTATAAACCTAACAAAATCGATGTAACGTAATTTTGACTGTTCCTTTCAACCTGCCGAATATGTTTTTTTGTTGTTTCTTCAGATATCTTCCAACCCCTCTAAACACAGTTGTTTTAAATATTCCAAATCTACCAATATAATGTTGATTTCATATTTTCTACATTAAAAAAGCTTTTAAAATATGCTATTATATGATGACATTTCAGCATTTTTTCCTTAAAAATACCAGATGTTTTTCATTTAGTTATTTTAAACATTACTTATTTTAAATTTTATGTTTTAATTGAAAATTGGTTTTATCTATTTTTCTTTTCTTTTCAAGATTAATTTATTATGGACTTAAAATATATCTTTTAATTTTGAGCGGTTTTTTAACAATTATTTTTAGTGTGTGTGTGTGTGTGTATATATATATATATATATATATATATATGACAGTTTTTGATATTAGGTTTCAGCAAAAACTAATTAGCAAACTAGGCTTTGTTTCGGTTTGAACTTGCGCAAATATGGAGTGTGTAAGTGTTGAATTTTTTTAACTATACCTTGCGCATTCCATAAGTGCACAAGCTATATTTAATGGTTGCGCAATTATGGAGTGCGCAAGCTCATTTTTGAACATTAAATAGACAGAGAACACATATCTGAGTTCATTTATTAATATTTCTACTTTCTTTCCCAAACCCTCTCCATTTTCTAATCCAAATCCATTTTTCTTCCATATCCAAATTCACAATCACCTTATTAACCAAATAGTTGCTAAACTATATATGAAATCATCTTCTTCATCGTTATAAAACAAAGGTAATAACTAATCATATTAGTGTTTAATGAACTAGAAAACCCTATTTAAGTAGTAGTAAATTGAAATCTTTAATTTACACCTTAATTGTTTATTGTTTATTATGACGGTAAATATTAATGATTGGAAGATAGATGACGAAACATTGATGAAACATTTTGATGAGGTTGAAGGGAAGATCGGAGTTGCAAGTTCAAATCATATTGATTTTGATGTCGATCATGTTTTGGAAACACAGTTCGAACCAATACCGCATAAATTCCATTCAGGATCATCAACCTTACACGCTCGTTTATGTGAAGTTGTTTCTGCGGAAATGTCCGGTCATCAACATATAGTTGACGGAAATTTGCTGACGTCTATACATCCTGTTGGTCCATCCATGCCAAGGGGACAACGACCATGTCCAAACTGTTATTGCGGAGATATGTGTAGTGGTTGTTTGCAAAAAAGAAAAGAATGCTGGACGAAGATTTTTCGGGTGTAGTTCGTACAACGAACATAGATTGAATCCTCGTGAAAATGATTGTTGCAATTATTTTAAATGGATTGATCAACCCCTGTGCGAAAGAGGACTTGAGTATGCCCACGAACTGCAAGCCCAAATAAGTCGTTTGAAAAGTGAATAAAGAACTAAGGACAAACAGTGGAAGGCCTAGATATGGTAGATGTTTGGGACTTGGTTAAGTTGTCATATTTGGATTTTATTTTGAACCGTTGTATTTGTAATATGTTGTTGCGAAAATGTTTCTATTTGTTATAACCCGTAACGTGTGCAAGGTAGATAGTTTATTATGTTGTTGAAATTCATTTGATATTGTTGACTTTATTGATGAAATATATTGGTTACGTTATTATATTGATTTGCTTGTTTGGGTTTTTTTAAAGATTGAATCGACTGCTTTTTGTTGAAGATTGTTCGCGGAAGTAATACTTCATCAGATTGATGTTTATAGTTATGTCAGTGAACAAAAACTATGAATGTGGTATTGGAACTTATTTTGCAGGTAATGTCAAAGGTTTCGACTATATTTTACTTTGACGGCGAATTGTTGGTTGATGGTGAAGGTAAGCCTAAATATGTGGGTGGAAAGCGAAGAGGATCGACAATAAAAAATCATTGTAGTTTAGAAGAACTTAAACAAATGACATATGAAGTGACAAAAGAAAATCCTGTGATATATGATTTAAAATTAGCGGTCAAATGAGTTCGGGATGATGGTGCATCCGCTATTGAATTGGAAGACGACGATGATTTGAACTCCACCTTTTCAGTTGAAATGAGAGTTATAGGAATCTACGTTGTGAGAGTGGAACATGAAAATGTGGTTGAAACACAAGCGCCAGTAATCTCTGAGGATAAGTATATGCACACCACACAGTTACAAGAAACACATGGTCGGCGTATCCGTCGTATTTTTTAAGCCATCAAGATGAAGAGTTTACAAACTTATTTCACAGGTATAGCGGAATGGCTGGAGTCTCTTCTAGTTAGGAACAAAATATGATGCAGAACACTATAAATCCAAATCAGTCGCAAGCGTTTGAAAAGTGAGTGCTATTATACGTTGGCACTTGTATTTTGACTTACGTTAATGCATAATATATGATCTTTGTTTTTTGTATTCCTAGCGTCGAAGATGCATTTACTGGTTGTGATGACGATGGTGCCGATTATCATGTTCATACTCCACACGAGATTTGTGGGCAATTGGATAGCATGGAAGTTGCTTGTGCGGATGATGATGATAGAACTTGGATACATCAAATGGAAGTTAACAATGATGCAATTGTACATGCAGACATTAAGGAGGCTGGTGATGTAAATGCGAAAGAAGAACAAATCACATATGAAGAGGCTCTAGCCGATGATTTATGCACGACATTAATGATGGTGAAATCAATAATGGAAAATTGTCAACTAGACGTGAAAGTTTTTGGAAAAATGTGTGGAGAAAGGTCCACGAGTTGGGTTGATTTTTGAAAGTAAGCAGAAACTTGTTGAACAGTTATGTGAATGAGCGATTAAATGTTCAGTTTCGTTCAAGTTCTGAAATAGCGTGCAAATCAATACACGGCCCGTCGTGATGTGGAAGAAACATGCCCTTGGCGAGTTCATGCAAGCCTTTCGGTAAGAAAAAATTTAAATTGGTGGAAGATAACTACATATGGCGGCGATTACACTTGTTTAAATGCAACCATCAACTCAAACCATCGACAGACAACTGCTAAGTTTATATGCAGCAAAATACTTCCGTTGATTAAAGCTGAAACAAACATGACTGCAAGAACTGTTCAAGAGACAATGTCCAACATGTTTCATATTAAAGTGAGTTATTTTCGAGCCTGACACGGACTGCAGAAAGCTGTTGCAATGATTTATGACGATTGAGAATCATCGTACGCAGAATTGCCGAAATATCTTAGATACCTACAACATACCAACTCCGGAACCGTATATGATGTTATTCATAGTCGTGGTGTTTTTTATGGTGCTTTTTGGGTTTTCGGACCTTCTATTCAAGGTTTCGACCACTGTCGACCCATATTGTCTATTGATGGTACTCATTTATACGGAAAGTATCTGGGTACATTACTAGTAGGAACCGGTTGGATGCAAATCAAGGGCTATATTCTTTAGCTTCTGCTATTGTACAAACAGAGTCGTGGCAAACGTGGAGTTGGTATATTCGTTGCATATGGAACTATATTCCATTCATACGTACTAGATGTATCACCTTTATCTCGGATCGTATGAAAGGAATTCCACGTGCGCTTAGGGAAGCTTGGCCAATTGAACATCATCATCGCTTTTGTATCTGTCATATTAAAGCAAATTTCAAGAAAGCGGGGTTTGATACGGATGAGCTACAAATTTATTACACGCATGTGCCACGACATCGGAGGTCGTAAAATATAATGATCTTCGAAAACAGTTGAAGAATGTAAATCGAGATGCCGATGCGTGGATTGAAAGAAGTTTGAAAGATCAAGAATCAAGCTGGACTCTTTGTCATGACGGCGGAGCAAGATTCGATATGATGACAACCAACATTTCCGAAAGTTTTAACGGTGTGCTCAAAGGAACTAGGAATTTACCTGTTAGATCATTGGTTGCACGAACGTTTCATCGACTGAACCATTGTTTCGTCGAATGACGAACTCAAGGGGAAGAGTGGACGTCGCAGCTTGCACCTAGGTGGGAAGCATTAGCGCGGAGAAGCATGGAAGAAACGAGGCTCATGTCTATAGAGAGATATAGCTTCGTTGAATGGCAGATGAAAGATGTGCATATGTTTGACTATACGGTGAATATCGAAGATAATGTTGCGAAATGTTCGTGCAACATGCCGACATTAGATCATTTTCCGTGCTTCAATGTATTAGCGGCTTTTCACGTGGTTCGAGTGGTGCTAATAGAGCGTATTTTGACTTAATCTTCACGTGGTACACGAAGACTATGTATTCTGTAGCTTACGCTCCTTTATTCCACCCTGTACTAGATGGTCGACATTGGAACGTCTACGATGGTCCAATTATACAACCATCGCCTGTGCGTAGAAATTCAGGTCATCCTCGGTCTACTCGAATAAAATGTTTCATGAATCTGCCATCTTCACCGGCCATAACAGATGTAGCAAATGTGGTTCTATTGGCCACGAGAAGAAAACTTGTCCACGTTGAATTGTAATAAAAGTAGAATGCTTATGTTACTGTATGACTTGTTGACTTTATTATGTGATGATGTTGTCATTCGAATGGTGTTTGCGTGTTATATAGAATGTTGTTAAGACTTTTTGTGTGAAATTGTGTGATTTACGGTGTTGAAAGAGTTCTCTGTCTCGCATAGGGCAAAATCTCAAATTCCAAACTGAGAGCATGCACACACCATTCCATTAACAATACCATCACAAAACAAAATAAATAACATGATCCAACTGACAATTGACAATCATACAAAAAAGGCTGAACAAGTCGTACAATAATATAAAAACATACAAGTCAACAACCCCTTAACCAACCAAAAAAATAACAATAATAAGACCAACACCGTCAACCACAAATCCGTCTAAGCTCAAGTGATGGTGACTCTCTTCTTCTTCTTTCGTTTTGTACACGATGGAAGCCGATCCTTGGCCTTCTTCGAATGTAGGAGCGGGTGTCAGAAGTGGAATTTTTTGTTGACTTGGCTCAAAAATGAGTTCTTGTTGAATTTCCCATTGCGGCGGCTCTTGCGTATGCTCGTATATCGACTGTCTAACATATCCGAATTGCTGTTCTTCTTCATGCCAAACGAGCCAATCAGCATTAGTTTCTCCGTCGGTGTATTGCTGCTCTACCTTGGGCTAAACGGGCCATTCAGCAATAGTTTCGCCATCGGGATGCTGTGAAGTCTCCCCCTTCGCATGTGCCTCCTCCCATTGGGTTTGTCCACCCGCTACTGTGGTATGTGTATTCTCTGTACAACGTGGTGACTCTTCTTCAATGTGCAGCGGCTTGACCGACCTTCTTAGCTTGTTCCGATCCAAAATCATGTCAAGTATTCGTCGTAGGTCAATACACTTGCTTTTGACCTTGTCCGGCTCCATATGACTTCCTTCTGTTTCGTCCACCACATCCAAAGCGCTGTATATTCCGTTTACCTAAAACATAAGTCATAACAATGCATCAATATGACATAAAAATTGAACAATAAAATTTTAAAATTACAATACTTACCACATCACGTTCTAGAGGAGCACGGGGAGTGTACGCAACCAACTTTCGTGTCATTTTTTAAGAATATAACGAGGAGTAATTCGCCAATACCAATACTCGTACTCGCTTAAAGGTGTCAGAGGCTCGCGTGCTTATTCGGCACGATCAATTTTTGATTGTCAAATAGCAATACTTTTCACCAAAAATGCAATCCAGCTAGTGGGTTCTGGGTCAACGGGGACGACAGGTCGGGAGTGTGCTGATAATTAAAGGAAAACTGTCTCATAACCCGATCGGGTGCATACAACTCAAAGTCTAAAAATAGAATTACTTGGCTCTTAGCAATCCAACTGCGAACGCATACTCAATTTTCGGATGTCCAAATTTATACACTAATGAATATGGTTACCATGTAACCACATCATCCGCCAACAAATCCAACTCATTACGATAAAACTGTACATTTCTTGGCGTCTCACGCCAACTCTTAGCACAATTCCACCTAGCCCCAAATGGAAGATACAGATCTAAGTCGGTAGGAATTCTAATAGACGGTCGTCCAATAGCAATATGCGACCATGACAATAGTTGCAACAACGTTGCAGAAACCCCTAAAACTTTTCGACGTTGCAAGGCAACGTGTGACAACTCACTATACAAATAGCACAGAACATCACTACCTCAAGAATGATAACAACAGTCAGCCTAATCATCTAAAAAAGGTAAAAATTTCAAACTTAATCTCCCTTTCGAATGATCGGGAAATAATCGGCAACTGAAACATTACAATATCACGGCACGAGTGCGACGAAGTATATCTAAATCGGTCATCCCTTCGGGTAGTGGTTTGGAAAATTCATTTTTAAACCAAGTCATTGATAATTCACTTTTAGATTTAACCGTCTCTCTAGGTGGAAAAATACCAAGCAAGTCATGAGCCAATTCGATGTAATCGATATCTAAATTTCACAAACATACTGGACGACTATCTGCTTTAAGACCGAAAAGAAAATGCACATCCGCTAGAGTCACTGTCATCTCCCCGACTATCATATGAAACGTATTTGTTTCCGGCCTCCGTCTATCGCATAAAGCGGTAATAAGGTGATGATTGAGCCGAATGTAGTCGATTTGCATAGCTTGCCAAAATCTGGAAATTCGTAGATTCGGCTCCAATCTTGGATCTTTATAATCGATCTCCTTGAGTTTGCTTGAATGATCGCCATCTTCACAGTTTCAACGCCATGAAATGTATAAAATAAATCAAAATTAGTGCTTCATATTTGCGTTCCTTCGGTTTACCAATATCGAACATTTACCTCCATTAATATGTCATTTTGGCTCCCGTGGTGTTCTTGAAGATAGAGAATACTTCTATCTTCGGGCCCGGGAGACAATTCTACAAACAACAACAACCGTTTATGACTACAAAAACTATGTACAAAATTAGGGTTTTGACTATATGAATACTTCAAATCGTTTTGCATTTTCAACAAAGAAACCAACAATATGAATACATTTACATCGACATTATCAACACTACCGCTTTCACTAACAACAACAATCATTTCTACAGTAGTATTCAAATTACAATCAAATTATAATTATCTCTAGTCAACGTAGATGAAGAGCTTTCTTCCATTTTATGCGCAATCGAGTGGTAGTTTGAGGAATAAACGAGGAACAATGTTTTTGACTAAATATATTTGGATTTGGAATGAGTTTCAAGTTGGGAATGTGAGGGTTTTGGGAAGAAAGAAGATATGAGATGAAATGAGCTCAGATTCAGTTCTCTGTTTTTTTGATCCCCGAAAATGAGCTTGCACATTTCAAAAGTGCGCAAGCTTAAAACTAAAGTATGCGCACTTATGGATTGCGCAAGCTCTACCTAAAAAAATTTATAACTTGCGCATTACATAAATGCGCAAGTTAAAACTAAACGAGACCTATTCTGACAATTAGTTTTTGCTGAGGCCTACTTCTATATTTTGTTTTTTTGCGATGCCTTGATCGAAAGATTGTCCATATATTTATATATATGTTTAGTTTAGATAGATAAAACTGTACATTTCTTGGTGTCGCGAGTTTCCGTAAGCGTCTGAATGCTTAATTTCTAGTAGAAACCTTGGGGGCAGCACGTAGGTTGGTTATATATATTTAGTTTAGATAGATACATAACTCATAGCTTCAGAATGATTTAAAAAAGGACAATTTTTCGATTAAGGCATCGCAAAAAAACAAAATATAGAAGTAGGCCTCCACAAAAACTAATTGTCAAAATATGCATCGTTTAGTTTGTAACTTGCGCATTTATGGAATGCGCAAGTTATAATTTTTTTTATAGGTAGAGCTTGCGCAATCCATAAGTGCGCATGCTTTAGTTTTAAGCTTGCGTACTTCTGAAATGCGCGAGCTCATTTTCGGGAATCAAAAGGACAGAGAGCTGAATCTGAGCTCATTTCATCCTCCATTTCCTTTATTTCTAAAATCTTTCCATTTCCAACTTCAAACCCATTCCAAATCCAAATATATTAAGTCAAAAACATTGTTCCTCACCTATTCTTTCAAATAACCACTCGATTGCATAAAATGGAAGCAAGCTCTTCATCTACGTTGATTAGAGGTAATTATAATTTGATTGTAATTTGAATACTACTGTAAAAATGATTGTTGTAGTTAGCGGAAGAGGCAGTGTTGATGATGTCGATGTGAATGTATTCATATTGTTGGTTTCTTTGTTGAAAATGCAAAAGGATTTGAAGTATTCATATAGCCAAAACCCTAACTTTGTACATAGTTTTTGTAGCGATAAACGGTTGTTGTTGTTTGTAGAATTGTCTTTCGGGTCCGAAAGTAGAAGTGTTCTCTATCTTCAAGAACACCATAGAAGCCAAAACGACATATTAATGGATGTAAATGTTCGATATTGGTAAACCGGGAGAATGCAAATATGAAGCACTAATTTTTTATACACATTTCAGGGTGTTGAAACTGTGAAAATATGCGATCATTCGAGCAAGCTCAAGGAGATCGATTATAAAGATTCAAGATTGGACCCGAATCTCCAGATTTTGACAAGCTATGCAAATCGACTACATTCGGTTCGATCATCACCTTATTACCGCTTTATGCGATAGATGGAGGCCGGAAACAAATACTTTCATATGAGAGTCGGAGAGATGACAATGACTCTAGCGGATGTGCATTTTCTGCTTGATCTTAATGCAGGCGGTCGCTCGGTATGTTTGCAAAATTTAGATATCAATTACATTGAATTAGCTCATTATTTGCTTGGTATTTTTCCGTCTAGAGAGGTGGTTAAGTCTAAAGTGAATTATCAATGACTTGGTTTAAAAGTAAATTTTCCGAACCACTATCCGAAGGGGCGACCGATCTAGATATACTTTGCAACACTCGTGCCATGATATTGTATTTTTTGAGTTGTCGATTATTTTCCCGATCATTCGAAAGGGAGAATAAGTTTGAAATTTTACCTTTTTTGGATGATTTGGCTGACTGTGGTTATCATTCTTGGGGTAGTGTTGTTTTATGCTATTTGTATAGTGAGTCGTCACACGTTGTCTTGCAACGTCGAAAAGTTTTAGGAGTTCTGCAACGTTGTTGCAACTACGGTCATGGTCGCATACTGCTATTGGATGACCGTCTATCAGAATTCCTACCGACCTAGATCCGTATCTTCCATTCGGGGTTAGGTGGAATTGTGCTAGAAATTGGCGTGAGCCGTCAAGAAATGTACAGTTTTATCGTAATGAGTTGGATTTGTTGGCGGATGATGCGGTTATTGAAAACCATATTCATTAGTGTATAAGTTTGGACATTCGAAAATTGAGTATTTGTTCGCCGGTTGGATTGAGCCGACTGATTCTATTTTTAGACTTTGAGTTGTATGCACCCGATTGGGTTATGAGACAGTTTTCCTTTGATAATCAGCACAGTCCTGATCCTGTCGTCCCCCTTGACTTAGAACCCGCTAGCTGGATGACATTTTTGAAGGAAAGTATTGCTATTTGGCAATCAAGAATTGATCGTGCTGAACGAGCACGCGAGCCTCCGACACCTTTGAGCGAGTACAAGTATTGGTATGGGCGAATTACTCGTCGTTATATACTTAAAAAGTTGGCAAGGAAGTTGGTTGCGTACACTCTCCGTGCTCCTCTAGAACGTGATGTGGTAAGTATTGTAATTTTAAATTTTTGATAATTCAATTTTTATGTCATATTGATGCATTGTTATGACTTACGGTTTAGGTAAGCGGAATATACAGCGCTTTCGATGTGGTGGGCGAAGTAGAAGAAAATCACATGGAGCCGGACAAGGTCAAAACAAGTGCATTGACCTACGACGAATACTTTACACGATTTTGGGTCGGAACAAACTAAGAAGGCCAGCCAAGCCGCTGCGCATTGTAAAAGAGCCACCACGTTGTACAGAGGAGACACATACCACAGAAGCGGGTGGACAAGCCCAATGGTAGGAGGCACATGCGGAGGGGGAGACTTTACAACATCCCGATGGCGAAACTACAGTTGGATGGCCCGTTTGGTCCGAGATTGAGCAGCAATACACCGGCGGAAAAACTCATGCTGACCGGCCCGTTTGGCATGAAGGAGAACAACAATTCGGATATGTTGGACAGTCGACATACGAGCATGCCCAAGGGTCGCCGCAATGAGAAATTCAACAAGAACTCATTTTTGAGACAAGTCAACAACAAGAAATTTCACTTCCGACACCCGTTCTTACATTCGAAAAAGGTCAAAGATCGACTCTCATCGTGTACAAACGAAAGAAGAAGAAGAGAGACACCATCACTTGAGCTTAGACGGATTCGTGGTTGACGGTGTTGGTCTTATTGTTGTTTTTTGGTTGGGTAAGGGTTGTTGGCATGTTGCACGAACATTTGACAACATTATCTTCGATATTCACCGCATAATCAAACATATGCACATCTTTCACCTGCCATTCAACGAAGCTATATCTCTCTATAGACAAGAGCCTCGATTATTCCATTCTTCTCCACGCTAATGCTTCCCACCTAGGTGGGAGCTACGACATCGACTCTTTCCATTGAGTTCGTCGTTCGACGAAGTAATAGTTCAATCGA
Source organism: Allium cepa (assembly GCA_030765085.1). Taxonomy (NCBI): domain Eukaryota; kingdom Viridiplantae; phylum Streptophyta; class Magnoliopsida; order Asparagales; family Amaryllidaceae; genus Allium; species Allium cepa. The sequence goes on from CM060928.1 coordinate 117,851,542, forward strand.
TGAAACGTTCGTGCAACCAATGATCTAACAGGTAAATTTCTAGTTCTTTTGAGCACACCGTTAAAGCTTTCGGAAACGTTGGTCGTCATCATGTCGAATCTTACTCCGCCGTCATGACAAAGAGTCCAGCTTGATTCCTGGTCATTCATACTTCTTTCAATCCACGTATCGGCATCTTGATTTACATCCTTCAACTGTTTTCGAAAACCATTATATTTTATGACCTCCGATGTTGTGGCACATGCGTGTAATAAATTTTGTAGCTCATCCGTACCAAACCCTGCTTTCTTGAAATTTGCTTTAACATGACGGATACAAAAGCGATAATGATGTTCAATTGGCCAGACATCTCTAAGCGTACGTAGAAATTTCTTTCATACGATCCAAGATAAAGGTGATACATTTAGTACGTATGGATGGAATATAATTCCATATGCAACGAATAAACCAACTCCACGTTTGCCACGACTCTATTTGTACAATAGTAAAAGCCAAAGGAAATAGCTCTTGATTTGCATCCACCCTAGTTGCTACTAGTAATGGACCCAGGTACTTCCGGTATAAATGAGTGCCGTCAATAGACAATATGGATCGACAGTGGTCGAAGCCTTGAATAGAAGGTCCGAAAGCCCAAAAATCACCATCAAAAACACCACGACTATAAATAACATCATATAAGGTTCCTGGGCTGGTGTGTTGTAGGGCTCTAAGATATTTCGGCAATTCCGCATACGACGATTCCCAATCGCCATAAATCATTGCAACAGCTTTCTGCATTCCGTGCCAGGCTCGAAAATAACTCACTTTTATATGAAACATATTGGACATTGTCTCTTGAACAGTGCTTGCAGTCATGTTTGTTTCAGCTTTAATCAACGGAAGTATTTTGCTGCATATAAACTTAGCAGTTGTCTGTCGATGGTTTGAGTTGATGGTTGCATTTAAACGAGTATGATCGATGCCATATGTAGTTATCTTCCATCGATTTGAATATTTTTTTACCGAAAGGCTTGCATGATTTTGCTAAGGGCATGTTTCTTCCACATCACGGCGATTTCAGAACTTGAAACGAAACCGAACATTTAATCGTCCATTCACATAACTATTCAACAAGCTTCTGCTTACTTTCAAATTAACCCAACTCGTGGACCTTTCTTCACACATTCTCTTTCAAAAACTTCCACGTCTAGTTGACAATTTTCCATTATTGATTTCACCATCAATGATGCCGTGCATAAATCATCGGCTTGAGCCTCTTCATATGTGATTTGTTCTTTTTCCGCATTTACATCAACCTCCTCAATGTCTGCATATATGATTGCATCATTGTTGACTTCCATTTGATGTATCCAAGTTCTATCATCATCATTCGTACAAGCAATTTCCATGCTATCCAATTGTCCACAAATCTCGTGTGGAGTATGAACATGATAATCTACACCATCGTTATCACAGCCAGTAAATGCATCTTCGACACTAGGAATACAAAAAACAAAGGTCATATATTTTGCATTAACGTAAGTCAAAATACAAATGCCAAGTATAATAATAATCACTTTTCAGACGCTTGCGGCTGATTTGAATTTATAGCATTCTGCATCATATTTTGTTCCTGATTAGAAGAGACTCCAGCCATTCCACTGTATCCATGAAGTAAGTTTGTAAACTCTCCACCTTAATGGCTTGAAAGATACGACGGATACGTCGACCATTGTGTTTCTTGTAACTGTGTGGTGTGCATATACTCATCCTTATGATTACTGGTGCTTATGTTTCAATCACATTTTCATATTCCACTCTCACAACGTAGATTTCTATAACTCTCATTCCAACTGAAGAGGTGAAGTTCAAATCATCGTCGTCTTTCAAATTAGTAGCGGATGCACCATCATCCCGAACACATTTGACCGCTAATTTTAAATCATATATATCACAGGATTTGCTTTTGTCACTTCAAATGCTCTTTGCTTAAGCTCTTCGAAACTACAATGATTTTTTTATTGTCGTTCCTTTTCGATTTTCGTCCACATATCTAGGTTTACCTCATCATCAATCAACAATTCGTCATCAAAGTAAAATATAGTCGGAACCTTTGACATTATCTGTAAAATAAGTGTCAATACCACATTCATATTTTTTGTTCACTGACATAACTATAAATATCAATTTGATGAATTATTACCTATTTTTCTAAGTAGATTTCGCTTCTGCGGGCAATCAACAACAAAAAACAATCAACTCAATCTTTATAAAAACTCAAACAAGCAAATCAATATAATAACGTAACCAATATATTTCATCAATAAAATCAGCAATATCAAGCGAATTTCAACAACATATTAAACTATCTACTTGCACATGTTAAGGGTTACACCAAATAGAAACATTTTCGCAACAACATATTACAAATACAACGGTTCAACATAAATTTAAATATGACAACTTGGTTAAGTCCCAAACATCTACCACATTTTAGGCCTTTCATTGTTTGTCCTTAGTTCTTTATTCAACTTTTCAAACGACTTATTTCGGCGTGCAATTCGTGGGCATACTCAAGTACCCTTTTTCCAGGGGTTGATCAATCCATTTAAAATAATTGCAACAATCATTTTCAGAAGGATTGAATCTATGTTCGCTGTATGAACTACACCCGAAATTTTTTCGTCCGGTATTATTTTCCTTTCTACAAACAACCACTACACACATATCTCCGCAATAACAGTTTGGCCATGGTTGTTGTACCATTGGCACGGATGGACCAACATGATGTATATGCGTTAGCAAATTTCCGTCAACTGTATGTTGATGACCGAGTATTTCCGCAGAAACAACTTCACATAAACGAGCGTGTAAGGTTGATGATCCTGAATGGAATTTACGTGGTACTGGTTCGAACTGTGTTTCCAGAACATGATCGACATCAAAATCAATGACTTGAACTTGCAACTCCGATTTTCCCTTCAACCTCATCAATGTTTCGTCGTCTATCTCTCAATCATTAATGTCCACCGTCATAATAAACAGTAAACAATTAAGGTGTAAATTAGAGTTTTCAATTTACTACTACTAAAGTAAGTTTTTCTAGTTCATTAAACACTAACAACTAATTCAATAACAACACCATTGTCTAATAATTAACACTACTACCATCAATAACTCTTCATTTTCAACAATATCAACAATAACAAAATTACATCTTAATTTTCAAAAACATTAATTTATTACCTTTGTTTTGTAACGATGATTCCATATTTAATTTAACAACTACTTGGTTAATAAGGTGATTGTGAATTTGGATATGGAAGAAAAATGAGTTTGGATTGGAAAATGGGGAGGGTTTGGAGAAGAAATTAGAAATATTGATAAATGAACTCAGATCTGTGCTCTTTGTCTATTTGATGCTAAAAAATGATCTTGCGCACTCCATAATTCCGCAAGCATTAAATATAGCTTGCGCATTTATGAAATGCGTAAGATTTAGTTAAAAAAATTTAACACTTGCGCACTTCATATTTGCACAAGTTAAAACCGAAACGCGGTCTAGTTTGCTAATTAGTTTTTGCTGAAGCCTAAAACCATAATATGATATTTGTTGAAGCCTAAAACAAAAAATTGTCCTTTAAAAAAATCAATGCATAAAACTTTCAAGCATGATTTCATATGTTATAAAACCGATAGTAAAAACTAAAAAGCTCTTAAAACTGAATCTCTCCTCAATGATTGAAATCAGTATCTTCAATATCCCTCGTGAACATTACCCCAAAACTCCCAGGAGTCGTCTAAAGTTGCATATGAAAAATGCAATATTAAAACAATTCAGTTACTAAAAAATATATAATATTATTTTACTTTCAGTGGCAAGGGCAAATCTCCTCTATTACTACTATTTTATTCAATATTTCGTGATTTGTGAATATATTCAACACAGAATACAAGGTGTGTACTAACTGCTGCCAAACCAGCTTTGAAACCCAAGATGCTCACCCTGCATGCAAAAAGGCTTCTATCCGGAAGCTTAAAAGCACCACTTAAAACATTTGGTTTTACTTTCCCCAACAATACTTCCAATGGGGTTTGCTTATGCTTATGAATTGAGAAGTGTATTTTTTTAAGGCACAATTGTGTGCTCGTAAACCCTGTAATTCTTGGTTCTACCTTGCAGGTGTGATAAGAACACAGTGGCAGAAAGTACTTTACCTAACCTGGATGTGATAACTATTTTGTGAATGCTAATTTTTATAATTACACTGCTTGCTAATGTAGTGCAGAAGTTTTCATCATGGTCAATTTAATGCCGGACTCCATGAAATTTTTTGATGCAAAAAACGAGAAATATGTTGACTGCTAAACATGATAGGGATTATGGATCCATCCTCCTAGATTTTGATCAAGTTCCTTCTTATAAATCCTGCCGTCATTGTCTCATTTTTTATACTTTTATGTATCTTTTTCAAGAACAAATTAAAACTTTGCAGATATGTTATATTCATTTGCATAATCCCAAATGCAGAGTTTTGAATTATTCCATATGTTTAACCCCTTCAAAATCGCAAGTTAACGTGAGTTGTCAGAAATATTTAATTTGAACATTGATTTGAAAACTAATTTTGAAGGGATGAGTTCACAATTTTTTTTGGGTAAATACCTCATAGAGATTGTGAATAAGAATCGAACATGAGTGTAATCGATCGCTTATGCTCTTAAGTGAATGTAATCTCCGATTGATTATAAGAATACTAAGTAAAGAAATTTAAGAAATCACAAAGCAAAAAAAATGAAGGAATGAAGACAGATTTCTAAAGTGGTTCGGCCAATTGTATCATTCTAATTGATTGAAGTACAAATTTTTTACTCTGACAGAGAATACAACGAAATAATTCTAGAATTAGGTAGAGCATTTTCGTATTAGAAACTCCATATTTATAGTCGATCTCTGGGGTCTTATGTGGAGTGAATGCCCGAATATATCTTGTGAAGTCGTGTGGGAATCAGACAATCCAAATTTGGAAAAGGTAAAAAAAGACTAATTCAAGCTTCAATGTAGTGGGCTGGTAAGCGGAGGCTTGGCTATGCACATGGTCGGTAAGTTTACTTGGGTTGGCAACTTAATTATTAGATCGACCTGATTTCATGCATCGACTAGTTTGGGTCGGTTAGCCGACCCATTCAGTGATTGACCCAGTGCTTCAATCCTCAATGCTCTAACCCTTTTTTCATCGAGCCTCTTGCACCTTACCGACCCAGGTGTAATTAATCGACGTAGTCACATGCCGCAAATCCAGTTGCAAGTAACTGATCCATTCACATGTCATTGAATCAATTCCATATTGCCGACCATGTCCTTGTCTCTTTCGATATTATGCGTTTTCACGTGTTGTCCTTTTGTTCCTCTTCATCTTTTCGAGCTGTCTTTGTATTTAATATCTTCAAGGATTTCTACATCAATGGTCTCACGATCCATCATTCTTTGAAGTAAAAAAACTTGGTTGCAATTCACGCATAACATTGACCTCTTGTCTGCTAAAAAATGGGCAAACACTCCGTAAAGATTGTAGAACAATAGATATCACACCTATTCTACAATTGAGTATCAATGATAAAATTTAACGGAATCACAAGTAGACAGTAAATAATAGCGTAGAAATGGCACATTGTTATAGAATGAAGAAAGTAGAAGTCATGAGAGAGAGGCAGAAGACATATTATTTATTCCTGAGAATGGATTATCTATTTACATTACATTAGCACCTTTATATAGAGGTTTAGAAGCTTGGGGTAGAACTAATCCCACGATGTGGGACTAAATACAAAACACTATATAGCATATTCACTATTTATATTTACATATATTATAACACCCCCCCTTGAATATGCGTCTTCAAAATCTTGAATCCTCTGATAACTAGAAATTGTCCGTTTCGAAACTGTATGATGATTGCTTCTCCTCATTATTGTCTTGCTTGCATTTATCCATTCGGTCGATATAGATATTGTCCGTTGCCTCATTAAAAACCTCTGTAAGGAAAACCCAATGGGAAAAACCTTGAAAGAGGAAAAGAGTGCAACTTTTGAAATTATAGATATCATATTAAAAATGATATTCCTTCTAAGATTTTGATACTTCGGGATCAAAATAATGCCCCGTTAAACCCTTACTAAGAAAAATCCAATGGGAAAAACTTAGCAAAGGAAAAAAAAAAGAGTACAATGACATATCTTATTTTCTCATTTCTTCAAGTGAAGTTTGATACTTCTGTATCAAACTAATGCCTCGTTAAAACCTTACTAAGAAAAACCCAGTGGGAAAAATCTTAAATAAGGGAAAAGAGTATATTATAACTTATTTTCAAATGTTACCGGGGAATTGATACTTCTGGATCAAGATAATGCCTCATTAAAACCTTACTAATAAAAACCCAGTGGGAAAGATCTTAGTTAAGGAAAAAGAGTGCATTATAAAATACTTATAGATGCTCCCCCTGATTCAAGTTTCCTTTGAATTTTATTCGTCTTTCGATAACTCAAATTGGTTATAGATACTTCTGGATCTATAAATATGCATCTCGTTAATAATACAATTTATTGATAGCTTCGTTCAATACAATCAAATTTTCTAAGATTGTTTCTTCCAAATATAATTTGCATTTTATGCAATTTGTATGCTACTTTTATGAAAAACACTTCATTTGTCGCTTCAAATTAGTTTTGCGCATTGCAACTATACATCTTTCATGAATATTAAAAATTTCATTACAACATTACTAAAAAGCGGGAAGTAATCTACTCATCTTGAATTATATCAAGATTTTCATTACAACAATACTTAAAAGAAGGTTGTAATCTACACTTCATGTCTTTTGCATTCTTTATAACTACAAAAGTTATATATATTCTTCAAGAATTTGTATACTTTAATAAGTATTTGCATATCGCAACTACCACTTCAATGGATATAAAGAGTTTTATTACAACATTACTTAAAAATAGGAAGTAATCTACTCATCATGAATTATATCAAGATTTTCATTACAGCAATACTCAAAAGTAGGTTGTAATCTATGCCTTTTTTTTTCTCTTTGCATTCTTTATAGCCCCAAAATTATTTATATTCTTCAGGAATTTGTGTACTTTCATTGTTTATAATGTTTTAAACAATATTTATACCTTCAGGGTATTTTAAGTGTTTCAAACACTTTCACTGCTTCGATAAATTCAATTATTTATAAACATATGCATAAAGCATTTAACACGATGTAGCACTACATGTGCTTCAGCAATTTCAGTGTGTTTTTCTATAATATATATATATATATATATATATATATATATTGCGAACTACAGGTTCACATTTCTTATTTATGAGAATTTCATGATGGCCAATCATGTTTTTCTCTAATTCAGGATCTTTAATCCATTTATAAACATAAGCGCTTTATTATTTACAAATTTATCATCGATGATTATTTCTTGTCAGTTCTAGACATGATTTATTGAGATCTCGTTAATTATCATGTTTTAGGTACCCAACCCACTTCTAGGGTTATTTGAGAATCATGTCATGGATCTCTTCCAGAGTATCCTTAAGTGTTTCTTCAAGAATACTCACCTCCTTTATTTGGCATCTTTATTACTTACTCCAAAAATATTTTAAAGTGACTTTTGAACCACATTTCAGATGTAGTTTACACATTTTGATCCTTCAGGGATTCAAATCTATATTGGAGAAAGTCTACTAGGGATATTATTGATAATTTATTCAAGTTACTTAATATTGCATCACTGTATATTTTAACAAATATTTGACACTGATGATCAAAATGAACCTGTATCTCTTTATCCTCCCCCTCAATGTTGACAAACATTGTCATATTAAATAATATTCATTTTTGGATTCTCATTTTGATCCATTATCATATTGCTACTAGCAAATACACCATAAATACTAATAATAGGAGGATAATCCATTTATCAAATGATAAGATGCATTCAAGTGATATTTGTGAGCTTCTGGCTCATTTTTGAATATGGGATTCAATTATGCCAAATTTCGTGAAATATAATCCAGTTGAAATTGCACCAACTTTTTCTAAAGTAAGCTTCTGGCTTTCAATTCTAGAAAAACGTAAAGATATTCTTTGACGTTTTCATTATAGTTCCAGTATCATAACCATTCATTTATATATCCTCAAAACTCAACAAATTTCTTTTAAATTTGCTTGAGTATAATGTATTTTGATTTAAGATATATGTACCATTTGGTAATACTATATGCGATCTTTTGGACCCTTCAATTATATTAGCAGATTTGCTATGGTTGAAATTTTTATCTAAAATATTTTAGATAGTTTTAGAGAAAAACTTCTGTTTTTTCAAAATCATATGAGCAGTTGCCCTATCTAGTAGGCATATATTATCACTCAAATGGCGTTCCATACCTTCTTGTAGAGAGGAAAAATAATGGGTTTATAACGAAATGCAAGAACAATTCTATTTGATTTGCCACTTTAACAGTCGGCTATGCTTGCTGTTTCAAAGGAAATAGGAAATAGAACGTATGTTGATCATTTGAATACATACATGACTTCAGGTCATTCAACATTTATGTTGATTGAATTTTAAATCATGAAATAATATCTATGATATGAGCTTATAACAAACTTCAGGTTGTTAGCTGAATATTTACACATATGGATGTACACGTGCATCCTCGTATCACACATATATTATAAATTTTCATATTCTTTCTCATTTGAATTAGTGATCTTTTTTTTAGAACAAACTATTACAAGGATCCAAACTATTAACTTCCTTTTATCAATCAAAGTCAATGTAAACCTGTCAAAACTGAATGATAATGTCCAAAACATTTGGTTTAGAACCATATCGAACTTCTGGTTCGAACAAAATATACACACAACTTCAAGTTGTTATGTTTGTTCCTCAATTATATCTCAAATATCAGTTTTTAACATTGATTATGATTACTTATCAAAGAATAATTTACAATTTCATATAGACATTTCTATACATCTCTTTTGAGAGTTCTGTAAAATAAATTGCAGCAAAAATAATAATTAGAGTATCTTCTGGATACTTGGAATGTTACAAATACAGATCTCCTCAAGACCGTATGTATAACTTGCATAAAAGTTATGACATGAAATATAGACTGTCTCTTCAGGAGAATATTTAAAGATATTTCTTCAAGAAATGATTATGCATATAATATTTCTTATGAAATAATAACTAGGAATATAACCTTTATGGTATAATTAGACATATGAACATAGAACAATGTATTCTTGAGATAATCTTAAACCTTTTGAATCTAATCTAAATTAAATTAGGATTCTTCATAATCAAATTTATGTACACCTATTTGGTTTAATAAAATTACCAAATATATAAACAAATCTCTTCTAGAGATATGTTATCATTTTCAAAATTATAAATCACTTCTAGAGATATTTTAATATCACCGCTTCTGGAGTGAACTTATCTCTTATATATATATATATATATATATATATATATATATATATGCACTATTGGAATGTCATATTAATATACAATATTTCTTTTATACAAACTACATAATTACTACTTTACAATAGCATAAAATATCCGTGCTGGAGATTTTTGTTGTAACTTCTTTTGAAATGGCATACTAAACTTTAAATACAGTAACAAAATTAGATTCACTAAATGAAAGTAAGATGCAAGAGATAAAACCACTACTTCTAGAGTGTAATATTGGTATAAAATATCATTTTTTTTTTGGATAAATTATTTTCATTACTTCAAAAAAAAAAACTATATGGTTATTCTTTCAGGGAATATAGTGTTTTCTTTTAAGGAATTGCAATGCAATAAAAATAAAATTCCTATAACATCTCTTCTGGGATGTTGGATTTTGCAATAATTTTTTTTTTTTTATAATAAATCTCTAAAACATCTCTGCAGGAGATTAATGTGCGCACACACACATCAGATGATATTTGAAATATCATATAACATAATATCTTCAGGATATTTGGTTAATATAATGTAAATGTGAAGATATGAGGTAAGGTATAACTTATTTGGAGATTTTTGTAATCTCTTGAATGCAACATCATTATCTTATATGATAATTTGTTATATTTTCTTTAACTTCTTCAGGAAGTACAACCTTATCATTTTACATAATTTCAATAAAGCTTCGGGCTTCTAATTCATGAACTTCAAGTTCATTAATTTGTTATGAACTTCAGGTTCTCAAATTTTGTGTAACTTCTCCTTTTTTTTACCACATTGTTACAAAATAAAAGTCTATTCTTATTTCAAGACTTGTACATTCTGACAAATAAAAAAAAATACTTACAAGAATTCGAGCTTGTAAAGTTTATTAGAAAGTCTTTTCATAATTCAAGACTTCAGGTCTTGAACTCTGAGTTATACAACTTTTATAAAATAGTTTCTTTGCACAACTTCAGGTTGTTGTCAAAACCTATTTCCGTTCGACGATTAAATTTTTTTTATTTTTGATTTTTTTAGTTAGAACTTCTGGTTCTTTATTTTGAGAAAACTTGTAATTCACTGATTTATGGAAACTCAATATTTATCATTATAGAAACTGCAGGTTCTCAATTCTTATTTCCTTTTCCTTTTTTTTTAAAGGAAATATTGGAAGATATCAAGCTTATCATGTAAGCTTTTACAAATGTTTCCATTCACTTAATACGATCTTCTAGATACGTATTATATTTATATTTGTTTCTCTTAGAAACAATAAAATATTTCTTCTGGAAATATAAATCATATATCAAAATAATTTCCAAAGTCTTCATTCAAATCTAAATCAAATCAAAAGGTTTTCAAAATGAAAACCCCATTTACCAACCATATTTGATTTCTCAAATTCATGTCCAAACTAAATACAATCAAATTCGAAAAATTTGCTTGAATCAACAATATCAAAATTTGTCAAGTTCAAACTTGCAGTCCAAAATAAATGAACTAAAAAAAACATAAAAAAAATAAGTGTGATATTGAGATCTACAATATACTATGATCAAAAAAATAGCAACAAAAAAAAAATTAGATCTGAACTATAATAACTAATAAAATAAGAATCAGATCTCAAAGTTTAGATCTATATAAGATCTAAAATTATAAGACTAAAATAATAAAATTTAAAAGATAAGACAACATATTCAGATTTGAAGAAGTTGATCTAGAATGGAATGGGATATAAAAAAAATGATTTGGAAGATTAAATCAATCAGATCAGTAAAATGACTTACCGTTTTGAGATCTATAATTGGATCTGGAAAAGAATAGATGTGATTTCATAAATTATCATAGTTGTAGATCCATAATTTTTTTTTGTGAGATCGTGCTGATAACGTGTTATAGAATGAAGAAAGTAGAAGCCATGAGAGAGAGGCAGAAGACATATTATTTATTCCTGAGAATGGATTATCTATTTACATTACATTAGCACCTTTATATAGAGGTTTAGAAGCTTGGGGTAGAACTAATCCCACGATGTGGGACTAAATACAAAACACTATATAGCATATTCACTATTTATATTCACATATATTATAACACACATGGTTTTTTTGTCGTGGTTCGATCTAGTGACGCCTACATCCACTACGACGTACTGTTCATTTTCTTATAGATTTCAAATACAATGTAAGAGTGAAAAGTACAGTGAGCTATTCGTCAGGAAAATATGGCTTTGGGAATTTGGTTTGGTAGTGCTTATGGGTAGAAATTAATTGTTGAATGTTTTTTCAAATAAGATCCCTTATGGAGGAGGGTCCAGGGGATGACAACCCTCCAAGGTGGGGGTGCGGGGGCAATGCCGCCGCTACAGGGTTCGACCTGTAGACGATGGTAACAATCGTTAGAAAACGGCCACGACCGTTCGAATAGTCACCTGTAGACGAATAGACACCTCACTTCCTATATATATAGCAGTGCATTCCATCAACAAAAATATACTTATCTTTTTTTCTATATCTAACCCGTCTGACATTATTCTTCTGAGTGTTTCTTCTGATCTGTGCAAGTAATCACAACTTGCACAGATAATCTCCATTGTATCCTGAAAGGAGGTTTTCGTTCTACCTGCTGTGATAAAGAAGGGAAAACATTCTTGAAAGACAACGATTATTTCGTGCCTTGAAGTGATTGGTCTTATATTAGCCTACATTGTTAAACTATTTCAAGTATGTCTTCTGTTCAAGACTCTTCGCTCAACAGAACTACATCGCAATCACTCCAAGTAATGAATCAGTATCTCACCCGCCTTGAAAGATTTGATGGAAATAATTTTACTCACTGGCAAAAAAAAGTTTTATTTTTTCTCACCACTATTGATCTGAACCATATAATAAGCGATGACTTAGAACCAATTCCGGAAGAAAGTACTAAAGATTTTGATCAACGAAAGAAAGAGTTTAAGGAATTAAGGCAGAAGCGAAAGAATGAAGACTTTTTTTGTCGCGGGCACATTCTCAATGCACTTTCAGATTCAGTATACAGTGCACACAGAACTATTGATGGCTCAAAAGCTCTATGGATGGCTTTGGATGTCAAATACCGCATTGAAGAGGCAAGTAATCAGAAGTTTCTAATAAGTAATTATATTAATTATAAGATGAATGATGATGATGATATTGTTTTCCATGCCCATGATTTAAATTTGCTTGTTAGTGAACTAAAAGATGTGAAAATAGAACTTTCTGGAGCATTTCAAGTAGGAGTTGTAATTGCAAAATTGCCTAGTACTTGGAAAAAACACTCTCTGGAATCCCTCATACGACATTTACGTATTGAGGAAGAATCTCGCAAGAGCGATAAGAAAGATGATCATGAGATAGAAAAAGCAAATGTGGTTCAGGGAGAATTCTCTAAGAATCATGGTAATGGAAAGAAAAGGAAGAATAATTCCAAAGGGAATAAACAAGAGAAATCTAAGAAGCCCAAAGGTGATTGCTTTTACTGTAAGAAACATGGTCACTATGCCCGAGAATGCAGAATTCGCATAAGAGACGAGAAAGAAAAGAATAAACAGGTTAACATTGTTGCTGATTTTGAAAATGAACCTAAACTGGTCGCTGTTGTAGAAGAAGCCAACTCTGTTGGTGTTGAAGACCGATGGTGGTTAGACACAGACGCAGCCATTCATATCTGTAATGATAAGTCACAGTTCCAGACCTATAAAGAATGCAGCGAACTAAAAGAAGTCAAAATGGGGAATGATGTTCGTGCCAGAGTTGTTGGTATTGGGAATATTAGTTTGAAGTTTACTTCAGGAAAGGTTCTGACTTTGGCTGACGTATTTCATGTTCCAGAAATGACTAAGAATCTAATTTTTGAAGATCGTCTCAACAAGGGTTTAAGTTAGTCATTGAATCAAATATTGTTATTAAGTCCAAAAATAATGTATTTATTGAAAAAGGGTATTCATGTAATGGAATGTTCAAAATGAATTTAATAAAATCAGTTTCTGCTTAAATGGTTGAATCTTTACCCTTATGGCATGGTAGATTAGGCCATTTAACTATAATTCTATTCGAAATATGCATAATCTGGGACTTATTTCGGAATGCAACATTTAGAATGTTGATAAGTGTGAAATATGTGTACAAGGAAAATTAACTTGTAAATCACACAAATCAATAAGCAGGACATCTGAATTGCTTGGACTTGTGCATACTGATGTTGTAGACTTACATAGTAAAGTTTCACGAAGAGGAAACAAATACTTTGTGACATTTATTGATGATTATTCAAAATATACTTATATATACTTACTAAAAAGTAAGGATGAAGTTCGAAGCAAGTTTCTTATATATAAGGCAGCAGTTGAAAATCAATTAAATCGTAAAATTAAAGTGCTAAGATCCAATAGAGGTGGTGAATATAAATCAATAGAACTTTTATAGTTTTGTGAATCTAATGGAATAGTTCATGAATTTACACCACCATATTCCCCAAAATCAAATTATATTGCTGAGCGGAAAAATAGAAGTTTATTGAATACGGTTAATTGTATGTTGTTAAGTTCCGGTTTATCCGATTGTTGGTGGGGAGAAGCACTTTTAAGTGCATGTTATATCTTAAACAGAATTGCTATGAAAAGAATTAGCAAAACTCCTTATGAACTATGGTATAATCGAAAACCTAATCTTAGTCGTTTAAAGGTATGGGGATGGAAAACCACACCCAGAAATGACAAAGTTAGGAAACAAAACATATAAATGCGTATTTATTGAATATGCCAAGAATAACCCTGCATATAGATTTCTGAAATTAGAAACAAATGAAATTATAGAATCAATCGATGCAGAATTTTTTGAGTATATGTTTAAATCTTCCTCGGAAGATAATACCAAAATTCATGGTGCTGCTAAAAAGATTCATAAAGAATTGACTGCACCAACTTTGGATACAGAGCCCCGTAAAAGTAATAGGCAAAGGGTTGAAAAGAATTTTGGACCGGATTTTTTGACAAACCTGGTAGAAGGATATATAAATAAAATCACACACCAGACTAAGATAACTGTTAGTAATGATGATGATCCACAGACTTACAAGGAAGCAGTAACTTGCCGTGATGCAAGTTTTTGGAAAGATGCGATTAACGATGAGATGAATTCTATCTTGTCGAATCAAACATGGACGTTGGTTGATCTACCACCGGGATCAAAACCAATAAGGAGCAAATGGATTTTTAAAAGAAAATTAAATGCCGATGGCTCTGTTAATAAATACAAAGCAAGGTTGGTTGCTAAAGGTTATAAATAGCGTCATGGTATTGATTACTTTGATACATATGCTCCAGTAGCAAGAATATCTTCGATAAGTTTGTTATTATCACTTGCTTCAATTCACAATTTAATTGTCCATCAAATGGATGTAAAAACTGCGTTTTTAAATGGTGAGTTGGAAGAAGAAGTGTGTATGAAACAATCTGAAGGATTCGCTTTATCCGGGCAGGAGAAGAAAGTTTGTAAACTTCTAAAATCTCTTTATGGATTAAAATAAGCTCCAATGCAATGGTATGAAAAATTTAACGTAGTCATGCTGTCAAAAGGATTCAAAGTAAATGAAGCAGACAAGTGTATATATTCTACATACAAAGATGGAATATGTGTAATTGTTTGTTTGTATGTAGATGATATGCTAATATTTGGTTCAAGTATAGAAAGTATAATAGAAACCAAGAAGTTTCTAGAATCTAATTTTGACATGAAAGATTTGAGAGAAGCAAATGTAATCTTAGGAATTAAAATAGTGAGAAAAGAAGGATCAATTTTATTGACACAATCTCATTATATTGAAAGTATCCTTAAGATATACGATCACTTAGATCTCCCTTTAGCAAAAAGGCCTATTGATGATAGTGTTAAATTAATGAAAAATACTGGTAGATGTTGCAATCAGTTAAAATATGCTAGTGTGATTAGTAGTCTTATGTATGTCATGCATTGTACTAGACCAGATATAGCATATGCTATAGGAATTTTGTGTCGATTCACTAGTAATCCAGGAAGAGAGCATTGGGATGCAAGAGTTCTTAGATATCTGAAATGGACTATGAATTATGGTTTAATTTTCAAGAGAGAACCGACTATACTTGAAGGTTACAGCGATGCAAGTTGGAATAATATAGAATCTAACTCTAAATCCACTTCAGGATGGATATTTACAATAGGTGGGGCTGCCATAACATGGAGTTTTAAGAAACAAACATGCATCTCTGATTCAACTATGTTGGCAGAATTTATAGCACTTGCAGATGCATGTAAAGAGGCTGAATGGTTAAGAGATTTATTGATAGATATTCTGATTTGGACAAAACCTACTCCGGCTATTAAAGTACATTGCGATAGTCAAGCTACTTTATACAAAGTAGCACAGAAGACTTACAATGGTAAACAAAGACATCTTAGCCTTCGACATCAGTTTATTAGAGGATTACTCAAACGAGGTGTAATTACAGCCGACTTTGTTTAATCAAAAAATAATTCAGCAGATCCTTTGACGAAAGGACTGGCTAGAGATGACTGCGAAAACATCAATAGGAATGAGATTAAGGTCTATGTGAATTCATTCTTCAATAGCAACCCTACTTATGTTTTGAAAAACAGACAGAGTTCAAAGGGCAAGAACAAGTTGAAGTATGAAATTAGAGATACACTAGAGTACAACAATAGATCCCATTACAAAAGGAAAATATATAGTGTATAATTTCTGCAAAATAGAGGATGAAGAAAATTCTTAATGGGTTCAATTATAAGGAGTGACTCGTAGAATCTTTTTAGTTAAACCCCGCCTATATGAATGAGAAAGTTAGGCCGCTTTCAGTGAGATCAGACCGTCTCTATAGCATTAATGAAATCATGATATTACGCAAGGCCGTTTAATGCGTAGGAACAAAGAATTACACTCTATTATGAAATTAGTATGTGTGATGACTCCGGTAAGTCACTAAAAGGTTCTTAGTTCAAGACACGTTCACCATAGCACCTTGACAAACTTTGAGTTGTTTACGCTAAGTGAAATTTCAAAGCCGTAAGCTACTTTCATATATGTACTATTTTCTATGACGATGCTTAAAATATTGGTTTTATAAGTGAAGTTTTGAAAAAAGGTGGGGAATGTTGAATGTTTTTTCAAATAAGATCCCTACGGAGGGGGGTCTAGGGGGGTGCGGGGGCAACGCCCCTGCTACGGGGTTCGACCTGTAGGCGACGGTAACAATCGTTAGGAAACGACCACAACCGTTCGAATAGGCACCTGTAGACGAATAGACACCTCACTCCCTATATATATAGCAGTGCATTCCATCAACAAAAATATACTTCTCTTTTCTTTTATATCTAACTCGTCTGATATTATTCTTCTGAGTGTTTCTTTTGATCTGTGTAGGTAATCACAACTTGCACAGATAATCTCCATTGTATCCTGAAAGGAGGTTTTCGTTCTACCTGATAAAAAAAGAAAAACATTCTTGAAAGTCAACGATTATTTCATGTCTTGGCGTGACTGGTCTTATATTAGCCTACATTGATCAACATTAATTTCCTGTTACTGTTCATGATTGGTGTATTTGTAGATATCATACAAGTTAAATTTTGTTCGGCATTTCATGTAAGATAACTTCTTTCCATATATAACCTAGGGGCGACAGTTTGATCCGACTCGACGTACCAGGTCGGACTCGACCAGGCTGGTCTTGGTTCTAGGCAAGTTGGGTTTTGTCTGGTCAAAACTATACATTTTAATATCTAAACCCAACCCGATCCGAGGTTCGGTTCAGATCAGGTCGATTTGGGTTCCGTTAGGCAATAACAGTAAAAATGCATGTATTTTAATATTTTTTGGTCGGTTTTTTGGGATTGGGTTGATTCGGTTAGGTTTGATCGGGTCTTTATGGTATTTTTAATTATCCGGACTTGATATCCATCAGATTTGGGTTTTTTGGATTGTTTTTTGTTTGTGGTTCTCAGTTTTGATTACCAGTCGATATAATTCAATTTAATTGGTACAGATCTGTTTGACCATATTTGATCGGTGGTAACTACCGAACATGTTTCACAATTTCGTAGTATTCTGTCCAGTGCTAAACAGTGAAAATGGTTCGTTATTTGGCACTTAGTTGAAGCCTCTAAAGTGTTGTACTTGACGAGGAATCAAAAGATAGGAAGAAGAGTTTTAGATTCGGTTTGGTAGTATTTTATTCGGCATGGAATAGTGAATATTTTGATCGGCATCAAACATAATTTAATGCTTAGACAAAACTTCTCAGCTAATGTCCGATGGTGGAAATGAGGTTTGCAATCCAGAAGGCAAGAATTTGTAGTGAAACAATTTTGTTTGGTAACTTCCGTCCAGTACATTTCTGTTCAGTACAGTTTTCGATCGTTACCGGACCAGAATCTCAGCTGCTGTAAATACGAGGGACTTAGAAAATTTTAAGCCTTTTTACTCCAACCCTAACTAACTTTGTTGATCTGTCTACTTATTGCATGCTCAGTTCTTTTTGTTTCTTCACCAAAAGTCTTCCAAATCACCTACTAACATCAGGTAATCACCTTCAAACCAAACTCATATTTAAATCCATGTTTAAAATTGTTGGTTTCCTCCTTTGTTTTCGATTCAGACCTGAACATCAGAGGAAAGCCCATTTATTTTTTTATTTTTCTTTTTAATATAACTTTGCACTTTGTTAGTGTGATGATACTTGTAGCTTTGAGTAGTTCGTATGATAACCTTGCAACAGTTACCCCTAATTTTAGTCACCATCTAGTAGAATTGCTCCTCACAGCCGAATAGAATGCATATGCTCCATACAATCGAACATAAAGCTTACAAACATTTTGGGAATTGGTTAAATATCGTAGGATGTCTTCTACTATTGTATAAACTAGGTTAGAGCCTGTTTGTTGAACCTTTGAAAAGTCACTGTTGGTTGCAGTTGGGGATTTAGTAACGTTTTGCCACATGTCCTTAGCAGTCTCTTGTAAGCCATCGAACCCTATAAATGAGTCCTAGTCTGGGCACAATACGATCAAGAATACAAAGTCTTGATAGCAGAATGTTAGTGCATCCTATGTTTGTGGGTTATAAGATGTCCAAACACGTTGATGCATAATGGATATTAAGCCACTAATACACCGGGGGATGAATAGTATATATCAGCTATTTAAAATATTGACTTTAAAATTTAAAAGTTATCTATTTCAATAGCAAAATCACAAACAATGCAGATATTAGAGAGTAAATATAAAGTAAAGCAAAAACATTAAACTAACTAACACCAGAAATTTTTATGCTGCTTCAGATATTTAATTTTACGTCCAGTGCTGTCCTCCTTGTATAGAACTTTCATTAATACTTTATTGTTTTTCACGGGTGAAAAAAACACCTATACAATCTTACAATTTCACATGTGGTAAGATGCACATTTCCTTTTGACTTTTCACGAGTAGCAAAAACATCTTTCTTTCTACAAACAACAGTAGGGTTTGACAAGTAGTTGCATCTCCAGTGCAGATTATTGAAATTTCAGTAATTCGCGCAATAGTAATATATCTTTGAAATCAACGAGAAATAGATGAGACCAAAGAGATAATGATTGAGAATTCAAGCAATGGGGAGTAAGATGAGACTAGAGAGATAGTGATTGAGAATTCAAGTATAGAGTGATTTGCAAATCCTTGAAGAATAAAAGTGAAAATGTATGGATTTATAAAGGGAGTGGAAGTATAAAAAGGTATTTTTCTCATAAAATTAAAAAGATGAAAAAGTAAGAAAAATGAAAAATTATTGTTGAAAATTCGTTTTCCTGTCCCTTTAATCGGAAGATGAAAGGATGTGTTAGTTGTGGAGATGACATCAAAATTCTTTCATTTAACATTTGAATTTTAGGATAACTGCTTTTACGTCAACATATCCTCTAATAGTTTGTTGACGTACTAGTAAAATTTGATTTTCTTTTTCTAAATTTCAATTTTGACTTCCACGTTTTGTAAAGATCAGTCGCCATTCATAATACTTGGAAATTCATGCACATTGACACTTGGATCCCCAAGCACCAAAAATGACAACTTTTAAGGATGGTAAAAGAAAACAAATAGAGCATATCAATTAGAGTTTCACATATAACTCACAACAAAAGGATAAAATATTTATAACATATACATGTGGGTGACTATTAATATCATAACAATATGGCGACAATAGGATAACATTGTCATCATACCTAGCACTCCACACAAATGGTGGCCCTTGGGTAAAGCCATGACTTCAGGTTCATTTCATACCAGGGCGCCAAATTAAGAGAGAAGAAAGTATGGTAAACGCCCACTAAAACCGCTATATAAAAATAAAAGTAAAAGATGCTAGGCGCAAAGAAGACGAGCATCAATTCATCATCTATTCCTTCAGTTCATAGCTCTCAAATTTAAAAATCAAAACTTCTAGAAATTCCACAAAATCATAATTTTCAAGATCCAGTTTCATGGAAAGAAATTGTAAGGAAAGATCATAGCATCGTACAATTTCAGAAATCACAATTTTGAATAAGATAGCAGGCCTTTTTAATCTTCATTTTTATTAACTTTATGTTATGAATTTCTAGAATATTAATATGTCTTGAATACTAAAATTCACAGTAAACATGTTTCTTTACGTTGAAATTTAATCATAACATTTCTACCACAAATCAGTTGCTAAAAATTAATATTTGTTTTGAATTGTTTTATGAAATAGTATTATTACCAAGACAGTTGTTTCTTTTTATTACTCCATTTGTTATCTATACTGTATATAAACTACTTTGATGCTTTAACTTTAGGGAAATTTTGTCCCACATCATTTTTATTGAAAATAACTATACACATCCCTTGCAATTACAATTAATAAACCACATCCCTCTTTTTTGATAACCAAGAAAAATACCTGCCCTCTTTCAAATCGCGAAAATAACATTTCGATTACACTAACCCGCTTTCAGTCTGCAATAAAAACTTTTCGATTACTAACCGTCTTTCTCTTTACGCAATTCGAAGCCGTAAATTCTTCAATCAAACCTATCGCAATCCAACTCGAAACCATAAAATCGTAAAAAAAAGGTTCCAATTGCAGATTTGTTGTAGGTAACGAAGCTTGCAAAGGAATCGCCACATCAAATGGCTATTGCGAAAAACACGCAAATGCACAACTTAAAGAAACTGCTGAACATGGAGAAAAAGAAGCAAAAAGAGTATAATTTCAATTTTCCTATACTTATATTTCAAGAGAATTATTGCAAAATTTCGACGTACATTATTTGTTACTTGATAAATTAGAATTGTAGATTCGTGAACAATGAACTGAAAAATGACAAATGCAATTATTCTCCTAGTTAATATTTGCCATAAGTTTAATCAGCAGTTCCTTGTACATGTAGATTACATTGACTAAATACTTGTAAATATTCCGCCACTAGGAAAATATTGTAAGATCAATATGAAATGATGATGAATTATTATCAGTTATAAGCATCATTAATTGTAAATAAGATTGTTTTCCAATGTGATTTGCTAAACAATTCCAAACTTTCACTTCTATCTAAATTAAGGTTGTTTTGAAAAGCTTCAAAATGTTTGAAAAGTAGATTACAATAAAAAAGAAACAATGAGACATATTACCTACGCAAAATTATACCTCTCAAATATTTGCCAGGCAAATATTTGCTACTCATATATATGTATGTACAAATCTATATGTATGTATGTTTATACATCTATGTATGTGACACTAATTTCACAAATTTAAAATCCTTACAGCAACCACGACGAAGACACAAAATTGGGGTATCTAAAAAAAGACCATCAACCGATAAAATCGAGAAACTAGCTAAATCATCTTTCAATCTTGAATCTCATGAAACACATGAATCAGAATCAAAACCTGAATCTCCAACATCTGAAAAATATGAGTTATCAGAATATAAACCTTCTGAAAAAGAAGCTTCAACAACTCCAAATACAGAATCTTCAGAGCATATACCATCACAAGATGTTCATCTTTCATCCCTTAAAAGAAAAGCTCCAACAACAAGAAGTGCAAGTAGAAAAACACCAGTGAAGAAACAAAAAGAAGAAGAGCCAAAAGAAAGTGGAACCTCAAAAGAAAATTTAGAAGCTTATAGAAGTTGTTTTAGGTCTTTCTACACATTAATAGAACATTTATTAAAAGAAAAGCTACTTCTACAATCATATATGGAATTGTTGAAGAAAACTCCAATCTTCAATATCATCAACCAATTCTTTGAAAGAGCAATAAAATCCGATGACATAGCAAAGGAATTAGTTCCAATAGATATAATAATAGAATGCTTCTCAGTTGAAGACAACTGATTTAAATTTGAAGAAGTCAAAGCAACTTTAAAAGAAAGTGACATTGCTATAATTTTTGGATTACTAAATGAAGGCATCACAATCAACACTGCATCTCATTTAAAGGAATATGAAATTAATTTTGAATTAAAAGCATTCATAGAAAAATATTTCAATGATTCAAGAATGATCAAAACAAAAGACATAGAATTAAACATTCGATTAGCTTCAAAACGCCAAAAAGAAAATGATGTTGCAAGATTGCTTATAATGTATTTGATTTCGACTTTCTTACTCTCCAACTCAAACTCAGCATTTCCTTTGGTGCCGCTATCATATATTTATAATTTGAAGCAAACAAAAAACATTTCTTGACCAGCAACAATTGGAAAACATTTGGTGGAGCAAGTAAGAAAAAATAAAGAAAGCCCAAGAAAAATAAGTGCATGTATAACTTTGCTCCTGGTAAACTCTTAACAACCCATTTTATCTTTCATAATTACCGATACAAAATAAACTAACATCTAATACTTCTATATGCAGTATTGGTTTGTGATATCTCAGATATCATTCCTTCGAAAACAACTTATGAAGACAATGATTCAACATTCTCCAAATGGACACTTCTGCAACTTACTCAAAGCAAAATGAAGTGTTTTCTTGACAAAAGGGTAAATTTGCTAACAATATAAAGAAATGCACTAAAAAATATAGAATGACAAATAGTAGGCATGCAACAATTAATTGGAAAATATTTACCAAATAAATATGAATTTTCTCTCTCCTAATTTGCAGAGAACGGAGGAAAAACAAAAAATAGGAAAAGGAGATAAAAACTGCAAAAGCTAAATCTCATACAGAAAAAACATCCGTTATTGATAAAAAATATGAAAATATCAACGAAAAATTAAAAAACATAGAATTGGAAATGAAGAAGCTGTAAAAGGAGAAAGCAGATCTAAAAGAAGAAAACAAAGAGCTGAAGAAAAAAAAAGAATGCAGATCTAAAAGAAGAAAATAAAGAGTTCACAAAGAAGAATGCAGATCTAAAACAACAAACAAAGATCTTGAAAAAATAATAATGAATAGAAAATGAAGTATGGAAAAGAAACAGTATGATGAAGGTTATAAGCTTCATGAAGATGACAACAACAATTTTATGACGATCAATTAATTGATGTTGATATGCTTTTAATGTAAATGTTTGTATTGTTCGTAATCCTGTTGATGTTGATGATTTGGTAAGTTCGAAAGATAATGCTGATGAAGTTTATGATGATAAAGCCATAGATGACAATAAAAGCAACGACGACATTGTAAATGATGAAACGAAACATACCGATGATGATAAAGGTAATAGAGGTTGTGCTCCTGAAGCTGCTGATGGAAACAGTAAATGTGATAAATACAATGATCATACAAATACTGATTGTAATAATGGAAATGGTGAAGGAAATAAAGCTGATGGTCATGCAAATAAGAGTGCCAACTCAGAGAAAAAAAAAGTGATAGTGATACTGGAGAGAAAAGAAAAGACGATCAAACTGAAAGTAAACTTAAAAATGAAGCCGATCAAGATAAATGTCACGTTGCTATTAATAATGATGATCAGGGGAAAAAGTCCGATCAATATGAGAACAAAATTGACGATCAAGCTGATCAGGATAAAGATGACGCTACTGCTAATAATGACAATGAGGACGATGATCACCAAACAACAAGTCAATATGAAGTAGCCGTCCGACCAAAAGCAATAAAAAATGACCAACAAATAGAGTTTACAGTAAAGGAAAAAGAAAGCTAAAAATAAGTAAAATTTTACAAATTATATTTAAAATATCATCCAAGCAATTATTTGCCATGTGTATGCTAACAAACAAATTATATAACAATTTGTATTTTTTCACAAACCAGATGAAAAATCAGAAGATTTAATTGAAGAAAAACATAAAGATAAAAATGAAAAATCAAAGGTATATATCTTAAAACAAAATCCATACTTTATATAAAATATTTATCTCAAATATTAAACATATACTAAATATACAGCTATAGCAGATAATCAGAAGAAAGAAACACCAGAAGTAGACTCCCGTCATCCAGTTTGGGATTAACAAAAATACTTTTGAGCCTAGATAACAGACAAAAGGTTCATCAAAATAAGCCAAAAAATTCCAAATCAAGCAAGAAAAAGAGAAGAAAATATATTAAAAGAGAAATAACAAAAATTTCTCCTTCTTTCCCCATAAAAAGAATAAAAGAATGTAAAAGACCAAGAAAAGATCCAGATTGTGTGTATCCAGGTCAAAAAAAAGAGATTACCAAAAGAAACAACATAAAAGCAAGGTTGGCAAAAAAGATGAAAAAACTCTTGAAATTGAAAACAATATCAAAAACAAGCGAAGAATTTGATCATGATAGGAATGAAGTGAAAGAAGATGCAAAAATATTAGTTCGAAAAAACAAGACTGCAAAAAAAGGGCTCACAAATGAATAGATTGACGAGCTTGATGTTTTTATCAAACAGATGGAAATAAGTAAGTTATTTTATTAAAATATAAAATACAGATATACAAACAAGGCAAACATTTGCCAGTTAATTGTTCCTAGAAATATATATGTCAAACAATTATTAATAACTTTATTATTATGATACATACTAGTAAACTTTACCTATTTGTTAAAACAGGAACGCTACAATCTATAACAAGGAAAGAGACATCAAAATAAGAGGTGCCAATATTTCTGACATACTATTCAATAAATTTATTGACTCAAGGGTATATAAATTAATATAATATTATCAACTGAAAACAATAAAACTAATATGTAAAATCTTATTTCTATGCAGGTTATCGATTGGTTCTCAGCAGCAAGACTAAAGACAATTCATGAATACATAATATACTTAAAATCCCATGCAACGGTATGAAACATTTAAAATTTCAAACAAATGTAACTTGAAATTTTCAAAAATAATTAATATGTAATCACTACAAGAAAACTTGTTATCAGTTGCATTATTTAGTAGCGTTTGAAAGCTAAGTGCAACTATTGATCATTTGGAAGAGCAAAGTAAATTCATAAGCGCTACCAAAATGTTCCCGCCAAATATTCCTTGAAATTTCGGTGAATCATTTTTAGTCCGCTCATATCTCTTTTCCTCCACTTAACAACGAAATATTTCGAATAACTATCTTTCATTTAGGAATAAAAACAATGGTGAGCCTAGATTTTAGCCGCTTCTCATCATCTCCATGTTTCCCTCTCTCTCCTTTCCAATCTCATCCCTTTCTCAACCTTCCCCTCTCTTCCAACTCACCTCCAACCTATCCACTCTTCCACTTCTCTACTCATGGGCTTGTGAAAGGCTACAAACCCTAGACTTAGATTTCGACATTGTCTCAAGCTATAAACCTAGATCGGCACCAAAATCACGTTAGAAATTCTCTTCAACATGAAGTCGAGTAGCTGCCCACTATCACCATCATCCGTTGCACCAACAAAATTTCTACAGACCACATCTCCACCATTACAATCTCAATCTCCACTTGTGCTCACACCATCCACCAATCTGAGATTATGGATGTAGTGAAAGGTATTATTTGTTATTTCCAAATAAAAATTTAAATATCAAAGTTTGTAACTGTATTATTAGTTATGTATTGTTATGGTTTGACCATGGCCAGTGATGGAGATGATGGATTTGTACAGAAAGGTGAAAGTTGATTTATGTTTGATTATGGATAGGTCTTTATGGTGAACTCCATAACAATTCATTTTAGTGTAAAGTCTAAGTTGAACAAAGAAAGGATAAATGTGTAAGACTTTTTCTCCTTTGTCCCTTACTATTAATCACATGGTTACATTGTTTTTAAATGTCCATTTTATCTGCCATAGTTTGTATATGAATGTTTTGCTTAATGCTTACTATTATGACCTACAACAATATTGATATCCTCACATAATGTTATTATCTTCATCTTACCGGCTTCAAACACTGTAATGAGAACGATGGCTTAAAATTATGGGAGTTTAAAAGTATATCTTACCGTTACCGACTATAATTCTCATATAGATTTCGGAACCTCGTTGTCGGAGAGGTTTTACTTGCACTTTAGGGTTATCTCATCATGATTTTTTATTTATTCACCTTGATCAACTTTAAATCTATGTTTTGTGCATAATTTATGCATGTTCAGCCACTCAGACCCATATTTGCTAAGCTCTTTTCAAGCTCTGGTAAGTGGTGTACTATTTGTATTTGATGTATGCTTGGTTCATCCACTGTCAATTATTTAGTAAAATAATGCTAATAAGTGTTAGAGGAAGATGGAAGAGTTGGGGACAAAAGACCAGAGGATTGGGGGTCATAAAACAAAGCATCACTCATGGTTGGACAATGGGGCGAGTAACTGGATGTTGATAACAAGGGGAAGGAAGATAATAAGGCTACATAGGACAGTTTATATATACAACCAATGCTGAGCGAAGGACGGCTAGAGTTAAGTAGAGATAGTTTGTCGTGGTGGTAGAACTGTAGGGTTGGCAGTTGTGCATTTGTACATTAGTGTGTGTGTCACACTACGTGCATGCAAGTTGTGTACAAAGAGAAAGTCAAAAGATGCAGGGCTGGGAATAAGATATTTGATAAAAAATTTCTCACTATTTAATAGTCGCATGGCCATGGACCCAGTGGCTTCGGTAGTTGTACTAAGGTCGCAGAAGATTTGGATGACCTGGGAGTGCTTCAGACCAGCTATGACATGGGCATAGAGTCCACAGAGATGATGACATTGTATTCCTAGAGATTATCATCATTTTCATAATAATCGACCAAGCTTATCATATTGGTCATTGTGCTAGTGTTTGCCATTGGAAGCGTTTGAAATTATGGTGCTATCTGCAGTTCATCGTTTATACAATGAATCGGATGTTGTATCGATATAGGCTGGCATCATAAGGTAGGACATGATGGTTGCAAGGATGGCCTAAGGCAGTTAGAAGATAGCCTACATGAATATATAGGTATGAATAGTGATTTAAACTCTTGTTCAGTAACGACATTCTATTTGGTATGATTTTTAATACTCGATTCAATGTGTATTCTATTTGGAACGATTTGTATTTGATTATGTATTTCAGGTTTACCGTGTTTTATCAAATGAAGTAGGGGCATTATGGAAGTGGGCTTCATGCGATTGATTCTACCACTTTTCCACGGAGTTACTCAATTTTACTTACCGGCAACTGTAACATCCCGCCTTTTCGCACGATTTAAACAGACACACGTGCCAATTCAAACCATACGGAAGGGTGGATTGTTATGGGGTAAATAAGAAAACAGAGAAGAAATAAAACAAAATAGAATCTCACAGCGCAAAGATAAAATATAATAATAAAATATACAGTTTATATAACTGTTTACAAAACATTTGCTTCTTCTTTATATAATAATTATCAGAGTTCACATACCAAAATATCAATGCAGCGGAAATACAGTGTAGTGGAATAAAATAGTAGATAGTAACACTACAAATCTTCGTCTTCGTCCTCCAGAGCTAAAACTTCAAATCCTGAAACGCTCGGACTGACCCGAGCGAATTGAAAAGACAAAACACTCGAGTCAGAATTAAAAGATCTTATGTGAGTTAAATTAACAGAAATAAATATGAGTGCAGTAACTCAAGAGATGCTCGGGATTTACATCTCCTAAGGATCCGTTAAACTATTTACTATGTAGTATATTGCGCTATTATAATAGTGTCTATTTGTAAAATAAACTTACTTTTTAATAGCGTTAAGGGGTTACCCATAGTCTATACAGTACCGTAATCTCCCCCGTACTGGGCGTCGTCAGAGGGCACTCCATAGGTATGGTACAAAACAAAACTCATAGTAAAGGCTCGGTATGGTAGGTGACAGGGCACAACTAGGCAATGCCAGGGTAGATATACCAATTGCTATCCGGGCTGGTGGAAACGCGTAGCCGCAGTTACCGCCCACCTCGAACAAACTCCCCCAAAATCAAAAATAGAAGTGACCATTGAATCAATCCAAAGTCAAAGTATAATATCGAAGAGGAGCGTCCGATCAGAGGTATGACCTCATTGGCCCGAGAATCACTCCTGTTTTAACCACCTTATGCCAACTCACGGGAGTCGGGTCCACGTATTTACCTTACAGGAAACGTCGCCACCACCTACTTCATTCTGGAATCTCCACCGCGTACACGGTTAGTCAAAGTGGTTTGCGGTATCGACAGAGAGTATGTCCATATCCGATCCCGGTCTCTTTGCCAACCCATCGTTATTATAACACCGCGGTCATTTAAAATAGTTTATACTTTAAAACCAGAATAAAAATTCCATTTCAAAACTATGAATACGATATCATCTTAAAACCCAAAACAATATGATATCAGTTTATCCAAATATATTTCTTTTCCAAAATCATACTGCTTTAAAATTTAAATATCTGGAAACCAAATATTTGACTTATACTTTCAAAGCATAATATTTCGAAATTCAAAATTTTAAAACCATAACTTCTAAAACTTGAATGGTTTGGATATTCAACGAATGTAAAATAAATGGTTTAACTTTAAAGTTACTTTGTAAAGAAAAATAATTTCCATGGCTTTCCAAATATATTTCTTTATTTAAAGTTTAAACCATAATTTAAATATCACTTCAAGTTCCAAAAACCCCTTCAATTTCTATATATATATATATATATATATATATATATATATATCCATTTGGAGTATTAATATTTCAAAACTAAAGTTGGATTTTCTTCTTTCAACAATTAATATTCTATTATTTAGTCTTGAATATTCATATAGATTCCATAAATAAAACTTCAATTTCTAGCAATTAAATATTTTCTCAAATTTACTTTATACTAGAATTTTCATTTTTAATTCATCTTGGAAAATCCAGTTATAAATATCATACCTTAAAATTTCCAAACTTAAACATATAAGATAAATTTCCAAATTCCATTTTCTCAATTTTTCATTTTTATTCAACAGGTTTATACACAACTTAATTTTCAAATTTTTAACTTCATATGTATATATATCGAAGAATAATATTTTATAAAATATCAAAATCAAATTTTTTTATAAACCGTATCCCATCCAAACCATAGAAATCACTTTAAAATAATTTATATATAGACCACGGTGCCTGTATAAAATTTTCTATCCTATGGTCAAGTGATACAGATATTTATCATTTCAATCCGCAATTTAAAAATAAAATTTTGCGGTTGTATATCATTTCAAACCACAATCCCGAATGAAACGAAAAATGCATGATAACTTGCAGTTTATACAATATAATTATAGTATTCATTCATCCAAATATCAATCATCAATTGCAATCATCATCCAATTTTAAACAATCATTGATACATAGCATATGAATTATACAGGAATTAATAACAGATTATTAACTAACAGTTTCTATTCCAAAATAAATTTAATGACTGTTAACTAGCAGTTTATGTGCAAAAATAAATTCTACCTGTCAAATTTTATGCAATAATTAAACTAAATTAACAGTTAAGTTAAATAAATGCGATTTAACAGATATGCTAAATAAAACACGCCAACAGTCATAAATAAATTTCTACTCATATTTAAAATAAATTTAACAAATATAAAAACTTTTAGAAGTTGTGAGTGGGTTAAAACACTCACCTTTTGAATTTAAATCGAATTTAAATCCGATTTAAACCCAAAAATTCGACGGTCTCCGAATTGGTCCAAACTAATTCCAAACTGTCCGGAATTTAATTACGATCCTAACAAAAAAAGTTTCACGTGAATCCGAGGTCGTATGAAAAAGTTATGCGATTTAAAACTTTACCAATATTTTTTATTTTAATACATACAGACGTTTTATAAACTAAAGGATTTTGGAGATATTATCAAAATAATTAGTGCAGTCGACATGAATTGTAAAAAGGATAATATCATCTGAACAACCACCAGAAAATGTAGTGTACATCGGTTACGATATGTCATTATATGTATGTGGTTTTTACATTAGTCTCGAAAATGCTTTGTAAGAAATTCTGTGGTTTATTGTACCTATATGTGCAGTAGTTAATAACATGCTACCAATCTTCTACATATACTTCTGTTTATTTTGTTCAGTTTGACTGTAGCGTAGACATGTAATGAAGGTACCAGATTTGTTTATTTAATTCAATGTACCATTTGTAGAATAAATTCGGATAATTTATAACATCTGTGTTTCTACAGGCGATAATATCATAAAGAAGATTATGATCTTAAGCATCGAAATACATGGTTGTTTAATCAATATGCTAAGGGAAAGTCAAAATGCATAACGATATTATTGTTCTCTATGCATTACCTTATGAAACTGAAGTTAGGTATCCACTATGATGATCGACTGTTTATTATGATGATTAATATGTGCCAACTCATGCTTTTGTGACTTTGGATAAGAAAATGGTAGAGGACCATCATAGTTGAATTCTTTGCTCTCTTAAGGGTGTCAAATTCATAGTGATTCTATTGACAGAATTCTAAAAACGACAATTTTGTGTCAAATATATCATATTCTATGTTTGCTTCATCTTTGTTTGCACCATATTAATTTTTTGTCAACCTCAAGTTTGCAGATGTGTTCTTCGTTTTTACTAATAGGACTGATAAATGATTTTAAGCTGTTTATGATATATTAGTAATTCATTCCAAATAGTACTTATTTGTTTTTTATTCCATAAATAAAGTAAATATTAGATGAATTTGGAGAGAGAGCTAAAGTTGCTTCATAATTGTAGCGAAAGCATGAATTTGTTTGTTATTTCTTTGCTTACAATAAAGTAACACCATTTAACATGTTTCATATAAAACCTGCATGCATATAAAGGGTGTGATTGTTTCGGGCTATGCAGTAGACACCTATATGAATCTTAGTTACAATATTTTATGTATTTCTACTATCTTTATATGTGGATGTGCCGTTATTGAATTAGAAAAGACAATTTCAGAAAGGTTATTTCTACAATCTGCATTTCTTTATGCAAACTATTTTTGTCACTTATCTTTTAATTATAAAATTTTCAATCAGGCGACATGGTTGTTTAATCGGTTTTAGGGAACCTGTGCATACAACCTAACAAGTGCCGTTGTAGCTTCGTCCTTGTTAGAGTCAATAAGTGGTCTAACAAGTTCAGGTTTTTAAATCTGTTTAATCATTCTACCTTCCACTTTTGATATATACTGTTTGTATAATAATGTGAAATATTGTGTTTGAAATCAAATTAGGCAAGCATGGTCATTGTCATCCAAACAACATCTTAGTATATTCAGACATGGGTATAAGATGTTAAGCTTCAAATACGAAATTTGTAAAAGTTGTATGCACATTTTGCATCTATGACCGATACAGATCTTTTCTTAATTTGTTCATACTTTTTATACAAATTTTCTTACAAATTTTCTTGCTTTTACCTTTTATGTAGCAGATAGGTGCCGATGACACATGAAAAACCAAAAAGAGGTACGGTTGAAACATGATAAGAGTCAACTCTTGTTTTCATTTTAGATAAGCATTCATTTGCTAGTTTACAGCCAACGGTTTAATATATCACTGCAATAATACAAGGACAAGACAGATACAGTTGATATACTCTAAACGATTAAGCGTTGAACTGCAACCAGAGGACAAACAACTTGATAAACACTCACATTTTAATTGGTAAGATCATATATTCATTGAGGGTTAAATCTACTGAATAGGTAGTTCTTACTGCAATGGTTAACGATGCATACAATGATTTCCTCCCACTTATTGATAAGATTGCTAAAGTAAATATTATTTTACCCTTCATTACCTTAAATTTGTGCAAAGTCCAATTATTGCAAAGTTTAGTGTACATATTACATGAGGTTTTGTTCAACTCCATTTGATAAAGTATAACTGCGCATATCTTTGAAAGGTGCTTTTGCACTACGAAGTCCTAATGAGAATTTTTACAGTGGATTAATGATAAATTTTACAATGAATTGTGGGAAGAATAGAACAAAATACCTAAAGATATCCAAATATGGTGTAAAATATTTTTTTAAAGATTTGAAATATTTCTTTTAAAATTCTTCTATAATTCATTCAGTTCACCCAAAAGAAAGTGGAGTATCGAGTACTTCACCGTTTCTAATTGGTTATTTCTACCTTTTATACTTTTATTTATTTTTAATAACATAGGAATCTACAGTTGCTACTGCTGAAGCAGATGGGGAACAAAAGACAGAGCGAAAGAAATAGATCTACAAATATCCGAAAGACGGAAAATAGAATCAGGATTGAATCCTGATATTAGTTTCAGCCAGGTACATGAATATTTAGCCATTTTACCTTGCTTATCTAACTGTTTAGTTGTACATTATTTGTTTGCAACTGTATTGAATCTTTTTAACTGATGCATGTCATATTATATTTTGAAAATTCAGTTATATTTTCCAGTACTACTTTACATTTGGAAACTTAGGATTGGTTGTCATCGTCCTTTATTTTGTTTAAAATAGCATTACTATATGCTGGTGGCACCGAAAAAAATTAACTCGGTCAACTTCAATCTACAACTGAAACTTCATACACCGAGGTGTTTAATAGTATCAGGCACTAATTTATAACACATAAATACTTAATTCTATCATGCACCGAGGTGATACTATATTACATCATGGTGGCAGAGATTTGGTATAAGTTGACAAAAATTTATAAGTATACATATACACACTTTTTTTTAAAAAGAAAACACAAATGAAGGGGAAAGGTTTCACTATCGTTCCTTAACATCAATTTGTAAGCACACAAACTTGAACAACCTGAGCATGCTGGTGTGCAAAGCACAAACTTTTTTCCACGTATAAACTAAGTAATGAAATATTTATCATGTCGGCAGTGTGAGTGACGATCCATACACAAACAGTAAAATAAATAGCTACTTGGTGCCATATTGAAAAAAATTATAGCAACCATGATCGTACACTGAGCTCCAGAATACAACATTCAAATTGCTGTTATGCGATAAAGCATAGTTACATTAGTATGTTCTATTGTTTTAATTGACCGTTATTGTCTGCAGACTGCAAGGCTGTTGCCTGTTTCGTACAAAAAGATGATTACTTTTAGGAGAATAAATGTCGACACGTTATGCTAGATTGTTATTGTATTATAACTTTATTTTTATTCCGCCTTGATGGGTCTGCATTGACAAACTTGCTTACACCAAGATATGCAATTTCAGTTCTAAATAAATACTTATTATCCTTCACTTGCGTTTAATGGATTTGAATTTGTCTACCTTTAACTATTATTAGTCCATTTATTATTAATCTATCTTGGATTGTTGAAAGAATATATAATATAATTTTCTAGGTTTTATTTTATGATCTTGCATGTGGAGGTGCTTTTTAGTGTCAGTATTAATCAAAGTTTGTATTTAAGTTCTTAATTATAATGTTTTCATGAATGAAGATTTATATTTGTCGTAAAGAAATTTTCCAGTGCCAATATTTATAAATATTAACAAATAATTTAGAAGAGAGTTGTTTCTTTATTAAAATAACTTGATAACTTTATAGGCTACAAAGCACTAAGTCACTAGTGTAAAAGAACATGGATCTTATGCTGGGATGTTAATAAGGTTCATATTGAAGCCAACCTCTTGCAAAAGGGAATTGCATGCATATGTGCAGTTGAAATTCTGTGCAGGTGAGTATCTATGCATGTTTGATAAATTAAAGTACTTGGTGTATGTCTACAAAAGCTTTAGGCTAATCACCGATAATCAATATTAAATTCAGTCGGTTCTTAATTAACTTTAGCATTGCTTGGACTACATCAGTTTAGCATGTGCCAATACGAGTAAAGCAACATCGTCAGTTGATTCATTTTTACCAATTTCTTTAACTTATGGATAATGGTTTTCGGCTTACTTATCTATAGGTGTTCCAAGGAAGAGGTTATCTCCTTAAATGAATATCAAGATGGAAATTCCATATTTGTTCAATGTATGATTATGTACTACTTCTGTATCAATGTATGGTAATGTACTACTTGTGTTTATGGTAGTTCATTTATTCATGTATTTTTTGTTTACTATTGAACTATTTATTATTACTGTTTAACATAAATTAAGAATAAAGTGAATTGGAGAGTGAACGAGCTAGCAGAATGTGAGAAATAGACAAAGAAAAGCAAAAATATTTAGTGGCGTGTTTATCCAACGCTACGGAAAAAATATAATGGCAGAAAAAAACGCAACAAAAAAATATTGCTGCGGTGAAATATACAGCCTCTAAATTAATCAATCTATAACAGCTTCTATTTAGTGGTGTTTAGAAACCGCTACGGAAAAAATATGTTGAAACAAATCGTTGCCAAAAAATATGGTGGCACAAAAAACGCAACGAAAAAAATATTGTTGCGGCGAAATATATATTGTGACATATAATAAACGCAGCTATAAGTTTTGGGTTTAAGTTGTAACCCAAACATCACTTTTGGCGGCGTTTCAACATGCTATAAAAAAAGATTTACGGTGGCCTTTTTTTGCCGTCGCAATAAGGCACATTATAACGGCGTTTACAAAAACGCAATCAAAAATATTAGTTCTTTTAGTTGCATGTCGTATGACGACATTCTCTAAAACGTCACCATAAGTTATGTTGCATTTTTGTGCCTCACCAAAAGTTATTTTTGGTGTAGTGAATCACAGATATCAATACTTAAAGACTTCGAAACAACATATGAATCATTGGTGGTCAAAGGGTCAGAAGCTATAAATTGCAGAAAAATATTGATACCACCACATAGCCGGAGTCATTATACATTGATGGAATTCAATGCAGTTAACAAAACGTGAAAACATTACGATTCGCTACGGCAAAGGAAAAAACCTTCAACTTTCCACACAAAGAGCAAGCAAATTTAGTGGTAAATTTTAAACAAGAAAAAGCTATAGATCCATGTTTTTAATGTTGTTATAAGAAAAGTTCCTACTGAAATGAATGCGTAAATTATGTCTCTATTTCAAAAATTAGAAAATGCAAGATAAGTTGCATTTTTCTAAAAGAAAATGCATGGAAACTTGCAGTTTGCGAAAAAATATATATTAAATTCTATAAAATTTGATAATTATGAAAAACTGTAGTTATTATTAAAATTTTACTTAAATAAATATTGTTATTATCTACGAATAAAGAAATTTGATTTTTTTTTTAATTTTTGAAAAGCATATTGAAAAGCGCAAGTTAACTTGCATTTCTATCGAAAAATGTAACGTATTTTGCACTTTCTAATTTAGAAAAATAAGGACCTAATTTACATACTCATATCTATAGGGACTTTTCTTATAACAACATCAGAGATAGGGAAGTGATGTGCAAATCCCCAATTTTAAATGTATTAATAACTAATACTGACAAATATTTGCCTCATAGCTAATATATATTAACTTGATTACTGTTACAAAGGGATGTAATAATGGATGTTCTAAAATCTACCTATTAAACAAATGGGAAAAAACCAGCAGAACTACAAGACAACAAACTCAAATTTGTGGATAGTCCACAGCCAAAAAACTAGTCGTAAATATAAAATTGCATTTTATAAAAGTTAACTTAATAACATTAAACAAAAATTTAATTGATGCAGGATTGATTATGCAATATTTGTCCTGCGATTATGGAAGACTTGTCCAATAACATATAAATTGAAGGAAAGTTGGATTTGTATGAAGAAAAAGAAATACAGAAACTAAAAGCTCACATCGCATATAACATTGTCATAGACGAAGTTCATGGCTGGAAACTAGATCCCGACTATGAAATTGCTTGCAGATTATGCTAGAATAAGACTGTACAAATAACGAATGCAATAAACTTTTAGATGTTGAATGTTGATCATTTGCTTTTACATGTAGATATTAGATGTTAGAGATGAATTTGTTTTCAAAACACATGTTTAATTTTAGATTCTGACTGTTGTATGTTTATATACAAAGTTTCATACCGGATTTTGAATGTTGCATATGTTTTTTA
Source organism: Allium cepa (assembly GCA_030765085.1). Lineage (NCBI taxonomy): Eukaryota > Viridiplantae > Streptophyta > Magnoliopsida > Asparagales > Amaryllidaceae > Allium > Allium cepa. The sequence goes on from CM060928.1 coordinate 117,887,521, forward strand.
ACTGAAATATAATATGAAATATTCAGATAAAATGATGTTGTTTTTGTCATACAATACATTATAAAACATATAAACGGTCAAAAACGTTTTCCTGGCCAATTTTTGCCATGAACATTGGTTTGCCTAGCATATATTTTCTTAGCCAATGTTTCCAGCCAAAAATTTATAAATTAAAAAGTTTATTGCATTTTCTTATAACTGCATTGATGTATTTCTATAAATTTCATACAAATAAACTTCAATAAAACAATAATTACCAACACAAATAATACGTTTTCTTTTCATTCACTAACATTTCATTCAAAAACATTACTATAATTTTCTGGATCTGCCACATGAACTTTTTTGGTCTGTGAGAGAATTAGAGGTTAAAGTTAAAATGTGTACAAGAAAGACCAAATAGGAAAGTTGTGCATGTTGAATGCCTGTATTTTTCTATAAGAATGGAGGAAGATTTTATTTTACTTTAATCTCTTATTCAAAATAAGAGACAAGTCATGTTTTCCTTTCCAAAATCCATAAGTGCCCAATTGACGTTGCTGTCTTATCTCCCTAAATATATTAACTCTTCTCCTTCCTCCGAATCATCTGCATGCATTCAAGTAGACTTGAACTTGAAGTACAGGACAATTGCTGGGGCTTGGAAAGCAGAGAAAGATGAGTTAACAAACCTTCATTTCCCAAGCCTTAAAGAGAAAGAAGCAGATAGTAGGGAGCCAGTATGTACAGAGGCTATCGAGCTGGAGTTCATTTTAATTTGAGTACTGATACAATAATACACAAAAAACACCATAAGTACTCAAACTAAAAAGAATTTTCAACCAAACAAGAAAAAAAAAGAGATAACATGTAATGACCCGTAATTTATAACGGTTTTGATAATGCAATTAACTGAATTTTT